>KN833019.1:115459-150758 GCA_000827315.1 Piloderma croceum F 1598 | reverse complement strand
ACCGGATCCAAAATGTGAGTGTACCTTATTTTCCCCCGTGAATACAGTTAATAACTCATTCCAGACTGGACACCTCTCCAAGATGGGTGGACATGCATCCTGTGTGACGACGGCCGAAAGCACCCATCTGGCAAAATTACACGGCATGAAAATAGTGCATTCCATAAGACCCTTATTGAAGAAAGTGCTAAACGCGTGCATGAGGGGTCTCAAGAGTCTCATTCTGACCAATCGAGCTCTACGAATCTGCCGCCGATCTTGGGGATGGTTGATAGTGGCACCCATAATTTGCTAAAATCTATTGCAGGACCGTCCCGTGCAGCTGCGGAAAGTGGCGGCAACTACCCTGAGGATACTCCAGGCCCCGAACCCCTGGACCCGTTGCCACTGGGAGGCTGGGGTTTATTTGAGGCTAACGAAAGAACTGACCTGGCCATGTCATTGGAACAGCAAGGTGTCGCGCTCATTGCGCAGTCTCTACTTGATCGGTTTGATGAACTATCTGTAGGCTCTGCGGATGAAGGTGCTGAGCGGTCAGAAATTGACGAAGATGAGGTGCCAGAACCTACCTTTGCAGGTAAGCAAGCAAGCTTGTTTGTATGCACCATGGATTTTACAAAATCGTTTTTCGCAGATGATGATGATCATGCTGGGAACTCTGAGCCGCCTCTGAAAAGAGCGTGAAATCTCAGAAAGGATGACTCCCTGGATCCGTCTGCAAAATGGTTTCCCTGGCGTGACAAAATTGTGAGTAAATTATCACGGACTAGTGAATGAAATTAAATTGCATGACAGACATGCACTCTAGACATTCTCATGCACCTTCCGCGATCTGTTTTTTCCCAACGCCAGCTCGATCTATTCCTCTGGCTTCTCCAAGTCAATGACGTTGACGATGTTCCATCTGTGAAATCTATGCAGACGCTGAATGCAATGCTTCAAAAGATGTGCGGCGTGGATTCCATCAAGTACAAAGGTGCTCTCGGGCATTCATATTATGTCAACAGCCTCTCGCAAATCATTTCACAGGTATTCTCCCTAATTAAACCATTATTATTTTTATTGACCTAGCAATAGGAGATGGCAAATCCAAAGGTCCGTCCACACCTCAAGTTCTATCCTGAGGATAGACAGAGGGGTGTCTCAGAGGCACGTCAGGCACATCGTTGGCTGCACGAGATGGCTGATGACGAGATCACACCAATGGTGCGTTCGGGACACCAAGATTATTACATACACGAACCTGCGATGCTTTGGGATGGGGTTTGCTGCATACCCGTGCGCTGGTTTACAGTCGGCGAGCTGATGTTTGCTAAATGCTGGAAAATGGAAGCTATTTCTTCCGACGTTGGCCAAGGCTGGCGTGTTGTTAAGTCTAATGATTATTCTGTGCCACTTACGGAATTCCTGAAGACATTCAACGAGTTTGGTGATGATGCTGACAGGCATTATGGGCTTCCTCATCCTTCGCGGATTTTTGGTGCGTTCAGCTTTTTTCTGTTGATCTGTTGCTTGATTCTGACTATTTGATAGATGTATTTGATCCCGAAACTGATACACACTCGTCATGGACATACACTAACCCCGTGCTCGGAAATCGATGGCGTGCACTCGCAAATGGCTGCCGAACTCTCGCTTTTCCAATTTGGATGTACTGTGATGATACTTCAGGTAATCTGTCCAAGAAATGGAACGAGCATAACAGTTTCCTGTTCACTCCAGCTGGACTGCCTCGCACCGAAGCGCAAAAGGAATTCAATATTCATTTCTTGTCCACCTCCAATATAGCCCCGCCACTTGAGATGATGGATGGGATTATCGAGCAGCTTGAGTGAGTGCCTCTTTTTCAATCTGTGTGTTGCGACAGACATTCATTTTGTCTTAAGAAAGTGTCAGGAGAATGGAATCTGGGCATGGGACTGTCTGGAGAATGAGCCCGTTCTTCTTATTCCTATGGTACTTGCCTTGCTTGGTGACAACCCGATGCAGAGCAAGTTTGCTTGTCACATTGGTTTAAAGGGCAAGTTGTTTTGCAGAGTTTGCTGGGTCAAAGGCACCGACGCACGGGCGGAGGCTGAACCGCAACCTCCTGGCAGTCCCTATGCAAGCTCTCATGGCAGTGAAGCTGATGCAACAAGCTCTCATGGCAGTGCAGCAGCCAGCGAGACATCAGAAGGTAATAGCAATGGTCAGACGGTGAAAGGACGACGGAAAAAGGTTTTGGAGTCCATGTCAAACATGGTAGATCGTGTTAAAGCCTTTATTAAGGTAACGTGAATATTATTCTTAGTATTTCGACGGGAATTTATGGTATATTGCCAGGTCGGGCGCCCTCGTTGCAAAGAAGAGACCACTGCTCAGCTCAAATCAATGTTTGAAGAAGCTTCGACCCTCGACAGTAAAACCAAGGTTCAGAGCATGCGCACGGAGTCTGGCATAAAGGACACACACCAAATGTTCTTTTTGGAGAAACTTTTCAAGTCATACAAGGGGAAGAGAGGACGGGAATCGAAGCAGGCCGCTCTGGACACGGTGCTTGATTCCCTTCCAGACATCATTACCAGTCCTGTCTGGAGAATAAAAGGTGCTGTTCATATTACTCTATTGTTGTCGGTACTTACGCAAACTCTGGCATCAGGATGGGACCCGCACCGGGACACCCCAGTTGAGATTTTACACGTTGTGTTGCTCGGATTTGTCAAATACCTCTGGTGTGACCTGGTACAGAATCAGCTCGGTAATAATGAGGTGAAGAAGAGCCTTTTGGCCACTCGACTGACATCGTTTGACGTTTCGGGGCTTGGAATCTCCCCTCTGGCTGGCCAAACCCTTGTACAATATTCAGGGTCTCTCATGGGACGTGATTTCCGTGCGCTGGCACAAGCAGCTCCATTTGTTGCTTATTATCTTGTCTCCAAGGACTGCCTGGATACATGGGTGGCCTTGTCAAAGTTGATACCTTTGATATGGCAGCTGGAGATCGCAGATATTGACGCTCATTGTGTTAGTTTGTGCCCTCATAAATATTAAATGCTACTTACCATCTCGTCCACTCAGAAACTTCTGGACCACGAAATCCAACATTTTCTCCTCTGTGCTGCTCGTTGGACTATCCGCTGGTTCAACAAGCCAAAATTTCACATTTTCTTACATCTCACGGAACACATTTGCCGATTCGGCCCTGCCATACTATTTGCTACGGAGGCTTTTGAATCATTCAATGCTATAATCCGTGCCAAAAGTGTGCATTCAAACCGGCATGCCCCGTCGTGAGATATCGCACTGGCATTTGCCCAGAGCAACCGTATCTGCCATCTCCTCAGCGGAGGACATTTTGACATTCAATCCCTCATCGTCTCTGGCATGCAAGGCTCCAAGGCTGTGATAGCCGTTCCGTCTGTTCCTGTCACCAATGCTCAACCCCTCCCTGAAATACCCGTATTCTCGCACAAGCCAGGTGATTGGAAATATGCTGGGGCAGGTCCTCGGGGTTTGGTTCACGCCCCAAACACCGTGACCCGATACCTTGGGCTTGATGATAAGAAAGAACTGAAACGAGGCAAATAAATCAGTCATATCATGTTGCTCATCATTAACAACTATTTCAGGTGCCTGCGTCTTGGACCGAACACCACCATGCTCGTTTGACAAGACACTCACCGGGCAAATCATTCCTCATTCCATCACCCATACCAACCTCTCACAGTTCCAAACCTGTCGCGAAATGCACCTTCAAAACGGGGACCAATGTGAAGTCGGGCAGTTTGTTATTTCGAAGGATCCTCAACAGCTGGGTGCAACCGTGGTTGCACAAGTGGGGGAGATATTGCAAATAAAAGGCTCCGTCGCTGACTTCAGCGGCATGCCTAATCATGTTCTCCTGCAGGTAGCTGATGTTCGTCGACCAGCTATGACCTACCAGATGCCACACGTTGATCTTATGAATCAGTGGGGTCTTGTCAGTTTCCAGGCACGCACAACTTATTTTTCGGACGGCTGACAGAACTGAAATAAAAAACACAGGACATTTTATGCACTGTGAACATACAGCACAACTGTGCAGGACACAATTGTGGAACGGCAAACACTCACCACATTTATCAAGAGTGGGAGAGGACGGATCAGACGCGTCCTGTGGTCTCACATGCAGTTCCTCAAGATATTGTACTTAACACTGCCCAAATGCGAGATGCAATACATGTTCAGCGGTATCGACAACATTCCGCAATCCTTAACGCTGACCAGATAATTACAGAGAGTGCTGCTCGTGAAGTCCTTGCGCAGAAGGCTCTTCATAAAGCCTCAGACACCACCCCGGCACTCAAGGCTGCAGCCGTACCACGTCACATCAGCCGCCCGCAAAGAGTAGCGGCGTTACAGGATACTTCACGGAGCTGAGGTTCAACATCCTCTTGAACCGAAATTGAGAAGAGGAGTCGAGAAGGCCGGTTCCACCCGGCTTGTGGATCGCTTATTGGTGATCAGCAGGGATGATTGTGAGATTGGCAATAAGTGAGAGCATCTTGTCGCTAGGTTCCGAACCCATCCCGCTCTCCAGCATGCCTGGATGCGGCCATCCAAGCGGTGTGTTGAACTGTTCTGATGGTCCCGAGTTTGTGGTTACTGCAAAGGAGTGGAGTCTATCAGTTTTGGCAGCTTCAAGTTGTGTAGGCGGAGGTTTATGGAGACAGTGGGATTTTCAGACCTAGGTTTGAGGATGCTGTTATAGTGGGGCGCAGGCCATTATGGATACGACAAATGAACGGAAATTTCCATCTGTATTTGGATAAGGATATGTTACCGTCTTTCTTATACTAAAAAATCCAAAAAATCTACTTCCTATAATTTCCATGATGTTAAATAAAGTATTCCTGAGCGAAATGAAATGTGTCCGCTCTCTCATTTAATTCCAATGGCCAATTGCAATTGAAAATCCGTCATTTTTGGTTCCGCTTCGCTCAAAATGGCAGTTGATTGAGAACTTGGCGAAATCAACAATGTTGTTCACAGGTGTCCACAAGTCGTTTCTGCAGCATTCACAGACAAGACTACAGCCCGCCATCTCTTCACTTATCTGTATCTCTCAGCGTACTCTCTGAATCCCCAAATCCACCGCAGATTGACTTGTAAAGAATGTCTACGAAAAGCCTTTTCGACTCTCGAGCTCAACACTGCGTCCCGGTAGAACTGGTATGAACTGTGTTCAGCACTGCTGCCCATGCATTAAATATTTGTGTGGACTATGAAAATCGGAGGCCGAGTCCATATCAATCGGTAAGCAATCTTTTCAGTCTTGTGCGACTTGCAAGCAGATTGGAGGTTATTCTGCAATCAAGACCATTGATATTTTTACATTCTTTACAGGGTAAACAATGGAATACAATTGATTCAATTGTCACTACAAACAGATGGAGTACCGTGATAATGGCCACTTGGGGGGGGCACCAAGATATCATGCTCATTGAGAGCCCTTGTAAGTTCCATGTTCTCTGCCTCGAGATAGCGATTTGTATTGATAAGGTCATGCCGAAAGTCGTCGGCTTGCTGTAGGCAGTCCATCATCATTGCAACCTCTGCCTTCACAGCTTCTCTCATCATCAAAACCACCGATCGTTCACACTCATTTAGCTCCATTGAGACAACAGGCGCTATCAAGGTTGAGTGGGCGCGCATTAACAGGTGCCGACTAGTGAGAGGAGACGGTGTAAGTGGATATGTCCGTGTATCTTTCATGTTGGGACTGATAAGCTGTTCTGTGACAGACTGTAAGGACTCGGTTTGATAGTCATGATGAAGTTGCATACCTCCAAGAGCCGCCTTCGAATATTCTGGTCTCCCATCAGATATGATCTTGGAGTCTGGAAAGTTTTTAAAATATTTGTAAGCGGAGGAAAATGAATTTTTTTACCGCTTTGAAGTAACCCACGGACAAACTGAGAATCGGTGACCTGGCTGTCAAGGGCACCCCCTTGGAACAGCCTTTACAACGTCAGTAATGTACTTGTCTTGGTACTCAACTACTCACGAGGATGTCAGTCCCAACTCTACGGTGGCCAGGGCAGCACGACGTTCGGGACGGTGAGTTGGATATGGTTTCCCCACCCGTCTGATGGATGCTCAGTGATCTTTCTTTCTGTGCATATTAAGTAATAGTACTGACTTTGATGTCTGCTTGCCGTTGTCAGGGGACGCTTTCATGGCAAAGGCGTGATTGCAAGAATATCCAGAGGAGAAATGCAGTCGGAGAGGTGCTGCGATAAATTCTAACAGCCATCAACAAACCGGAGGGTTTATTTTATACTCGCTCAGCAGTCGCGACACGCGCCTTTGTTGAATGAAACACATTTCAACGCGTCTTTGTTGATTGCTCTCACGGATTGGTGCAGTATTAAAGTCGTGATTTTCTAGTCGCTCCACCCCCCCCATCTTTTACTTTCCGTATCTCCTCTCACAATGGCTCACATGAGCTCGGCCTTCAATTTTTCTTCCCCTGCCTCAACATTGAGTCAAGCTCATACGCAGAATGATTTCCCCCCTCCTACGCATTTGCATTCACATGCTCCACCTTCGTTTGGCTTCAACACGCCATCCCCTCAATCTTTCAGTGATGCACCCCTATCACCAATCATCGATGCTTTGATGATCGACACGCTCGTGCAAGATTTTAAGCTGGAGCCTGTCCATCGTGCAAACATGCACGCATTTATCCAGGTTTGTTAGTCTTTGTCACCACCCCTATTCCTTTAACTGACTCGTCTACCACAGATCGGTTCGGCCGATGGCACTCTGTCAAAGTCAGACCTTGCAATGAGGATGTATCTACTCAGTGCTTTGTATGCTGACATTGCAGAGAGGCATTGGCAGCAGCAGGACCAGGGTTCCATGGACCTCAAAGGGCTCTTCAATGATCTAAGGATTCGACTTGAAGGTCAATTTGAATTGACGAAGGATCAGATGGTACGCGTGATCACTTCTGCACTTATAACGGACACTGAGCTCAAAAAACTAGAACAATATTCGCAAAGCCGCCAACAACATGATTTACGAGCACACCCACATCAATTTCGTTACGATGAATGTTGATCTCATGGTTAGTGGCATTACCAGAGCTTGTGGGTGCAAACTGACTTTTCCATGACAGAAACACATTTGCGAGCATGACATGAGCATGGGACTGTCCAATGTTGTTGGAAATCCTGCTCGCGAGCGTGTCCTCGCATCCGTTCTCAAGAAGACATGCTCAAGTGTACGCAATGCCTTTCGACAGGATGTAATGTTTTCTTTTTTCAGGCCTGATTCCCTGTGCTAACTCGTTGGATACTCTACAGATTCGTGATAGCATCGTTGGTGATAACAAATGCACCCTGGCAGAGTTCACGTACCGCACGGCTAACAAATATTGACGTGGTCAGTTTGACGAGAATATGGGACTTGGATATACTATCCACAATGTCCTTCTGGTGAGTAAAATCATTGGCGTGCGTTAGAAGGTGTCAGGTTCATCTCTCACTTTACAGCGTCGCTTTGGACTTGATAATATTGAACTTATCAGGAAGGTATCTACGCCGAGTGGGGACAACAACGGAGAAGAATCGGATTCCACTCCGCCGGTTGCGACCAAGCGTCAATGGACTCAGGTTGGAAGGATACCAAAAGGTGAAGATTTCTGGGGCAAGGCCGATGGCTTCTTTGCGCAGCTGGTCACTCAATACGGACGCACTCTGACAAGTACACGCTGGGCAGAGTGAGTGCCATTTAGTTGTCACTGTTCGAGTCTGCATGCTGAGTGCTTCCCATAGGTGTGTCAACGACATGATTCGTTGTGATGATGCTCAGTTCTCACCTCAGGCAGAACATGCCAGCTCTTCTCAGCAGGTTACAGCACAAGGCGCATTGCTCGCCAGCGCGCTGTCTGGGTTTTGATATTTATTTTGTGGTTGCTGATATTATACCATATTTATTATTTGTTTCTACGTCATTCAGCACCCTGAAATTACAATACATTTCTTCTAAGGCTTCTAATAGGCCAAATTACATTACCAGGATCTGCGTATATGTATCTTACCATGTGTCAATCAAACGGCTCCGATGAGACTTTCGTTCCAGGCAGATGTGGCACGTGATACTGTTTGTCATGTTCAACTCTGAATATGGACATGACAACTCTTTGCACCTCTTCACCCACGTCGTGTTGTGCTGCACCCCCATTTTCTTTCCCAGTTCCTTTCCCACTGTTTCGGCCATCTGTGGCTTTGAGACTTGAGTGTCAGCATCCGTTGAGGATGTGAGTGTCTGGCCACTGTGGCCTTTTGTCATCACTTGTTGTTGTCCTCTGCGTAGGATCTCGCAGCTGTAATCCTGAGCCGTTCTGTGGCATTGTATTGTGCATGTTACCACCTGTCTGACCATGACTGATTTCATATGATTAATTTGCAGATATAGCATTGATGGTGCAGGTCCACATCAATGTTCTACTGCTACGAACCAGCTGACCACCATCCATTACACAGGACATGATTCACTTCCATTCACTTCCCGCACGGGGCCGCACCTGTGCCCGCATCCGATCCTGCAGTGGCTATATATGCTGGTGCATATCTGCTGGCATTTGGCCTTCTGATTCCTGTCGGGCCATTACCAGGGGTAGCATAGGGTTTAGTGTAGTATTAGGATTCAATATATGCATTATTTGAGTGCAGAAACATGTTTATAAGTGAGGTAGCATCGGGAACCAACCAATATCAACCAGTTCCAGGCGGCACATGCCCTGCTGCTCACGTGGGAAGTTTTAACCCCGGGCCATAAAAGGGCCAACCTCAGCCGAACTCTGCCTGAGCGAACCACAGTGGATGCGTGGCATTCATCCCCCAAATCTATATAAGTCTCACTCAGGGTTGGACACGCCTAGGCGGACTTGGGGCGCGTAGATTGTTCCGCCCGTGTAGGTTTTGCTTATATGCTCAAAAGGGTAACCGCTAGAAGCACCTTTTTGCTCCCACACTAACATCCCGCCCCGTTCCTCCAGTCACGTGCATGTTGTTCGTTTGCGCAGATCGTTCTCGGGCGCTATTCCATCCACCATCATGCCGCTTGCCCTCGTCACTCTATCCCCTCCCTGGCTCACACCCCTAGGCTCCTACTGCCTTTCCCATGTCCCCATCATCCCCAAAACCCTTCATTTGGCCCCAAATATCATGTATTCCCCCCCTCCTCTATTTCCGCTTTGGGTTTGAAAAGGCGGGATCCCGAAATGACCGGGCTTCTAGCGGTTACCCTTTTGAGCGTGTGAGCAAGGGCGGAAAGTCAAAAACGTGGCTGTGCAGGATGATCCGAGCTCGACCCGACACTACGGATCGCCCACCGGAATATTGTTCAGTCGCGCTCTCCCACTGATTCAGGACGGTCGGATGTCCTTTCCAAGTCCAAGTCACATATTCGTAGTTTGCGAAGGAATTTAGCCTCATGGCATTTTCAAAGATCCTCAGCTGTGGTCTAAGTAGTACTATGGTGTGTCGCCGAAATCATCTTAACCATCGCGGCAATTAAGGTGCAAACTCGACTTCACCATATTGTACTTCAAGTTGAGCCTCACCTGAAACAACGCTGCATAGGTAGTATTTTTGTAGCATACAAATCTCAGATCTTCAACCATCGCCGCCGCAGTGAGTGGATCGGCACGGTGTTCTTCCACATTTTACATATGTAACATGGGTAGCTGGCGTTCCATACTGGTGACCGACTTCGTATAACATGACAATTCTCTTTTGGCGACAATTTCAAATCCTCGTATGGAAAAATTGGGTCATACTTTCCCGACACATCTACGTGGGTCAATTTGCAGTCTTCTTTGGGCAATCCACATCAATAACTTCTTTTTTAGTTGAACTTCTTGCGATGTCTTTTCCTACCCGTGGCCTTTGGCGTGTTTTTGCAATATTGTCAAAAACTCCTCACGTTTCCTAGTAATGTGAACTGACCTATCGATGAATGCGATAGCAGCATCTAATACTAACATTGTCAGTTTGGACTCGGTTCCCCCCTCCCAATCCCTGCGATCATAGACAAGTTCGACGGCTCCCATCCTCTTATATGGGCGGATAGCTCGAACGGAACGACTGTTATTTCAGCAGATGCCATCATGTCAAAGGTCGTCGAGGGGTTTACACCTACCCAGCTAGCAGGAGTTAAGAAAGTGGCCTCGGCTTCCGACATTCCAGTAGCGTGCCCACAGACTCTAAACGAACTTTCAACGTGCTTTGCCGCCATTCAATTCAACGACTTCTTAGAAGCCCCAGCTGACTTCGGCGACATCGATGTTATCTCTTACACTCTGTTATCCGACGGCGCTCGGGCTACCGTCGATGTTATGAAGCACGGTGGTGACTCTATGGACAAGATCATGCCATTGCAATGGGCTATAGACCAAGTTCGTTCAATTTAATCAATGTGCGGCCTACACTCATCTTTTGGCAGGCTATTATCGAGATGAAAACCGGTAGACAATTTCCTCCACCACTGGAACTGCCGTTTAGCCAAGATACCAACCAAGCACAACAAGCGGGATTTCTGCTGAGTATGTTGTCTATTGATGAAATACCCTGTGGTGGCGCTGATAAGATGTCCAGACTTCTTGATTGGAATACGACAGATAACTTGCCTTGCATTGTGGGTACATTTCGCAACGGACATGACCTTGGCTTACATCACCATAGATTCATTTGCTACATCGGCATTGCCTACCAACTTCCAGGCGAATTTGCCAGTGAAAGGGCTGGTCTATTGACTAGTCATATGAAGGCAATGGGTCTAGCTGATTCTCCCCGAATCATGTCAGTCGCTTCCTCTTTTCAAATTCTTGCTTTATTCCTGACGTGTTCCGTTCCAAGATCATGGCATGTCAGCATGACCCTTGCATATTTACCAGCATGGATTATTGTGGCCATAGTTTGGCATTTTTGCATATTCACACGTACTTCGGTCCTCTTGGTGCTTGTTACACATGTCTTACTTGGTCTTTCTCTGGCGAGCTGGTCATTTTTCGTGGCCACTTCTTTCGGTAACAGTCCTCAACTAGCCGCCATCGCCACTACTCTTTTGGCTATGGGCTTCGCGATCATTGCGTGCATTTATAGTAGTGCAGGCACGCTGGAAGCTGCGATATTTTCGGTCTTTTTCCCCCCTGGCTATTATATCTTCGCTATTCGGGCGATTTGCGGGTTCGAGATAAATCTCGTGGTCACCGACGCTCTGAAGCCCGATCCTGACAATGGTCTAATGTTATTTTCCCTTCTTATCGTCGCCGGTGTATGTGTAACCGTGATGATAGTCTATTCAGGGAGACTCTAATCGACGACTTTACAGGTTGATGTATTTTTGTGGCCATACCTGGCAGTTTTGTTGGAAAGAAGGATCTATGATGCTCAAAATCCAACAATCCGCTCTTGGTCACGGTGGCGAAAGTCAAAATATGAAAGTCTTTCCGATGCCGATGCCTCCACCGAAACGTATTCCACTCTCCCGCCCGATACGGCTATATCCATCAGAAACTTGGAGAAATCGTTCCGAACTTCGTTCTTTCGTCGCAAGACTCGGTTGGTCACCGCGATCGCTGATCTTTCTCTGGATATCCCAAAATATGGCATCTTCGTGTTGCTAGGGTCAAATGGGTAAGTGTTTGGTTATGTCTGAAACTAGCATCTCATCAGATATTAAAACACAGAGCCGGAAAAACCACCACGATGTCTATTATTGCAGGTTTGCTCGGTCGCACCGGTGGGTCTGTAACTTTTGAAGGTGGTGAGGCACGACCTCCCCGAGGGACTTTAGGAATCGTTCCTCAAAAAAATGTTTTATTCCCCGGGCTCACCTGTTATCAAACGTTACGTGTCTGGAGTTCGATCAAGCGGCCAATCGGATCTAATGAGGAGGATCTCATACAGCTGTTGAGGGATTGCGATCTGGAGAAGAAAACGCATTCTATCGCGATGACTCTGTCTGGCGGCCAGAAGAGAAAACTGCAGCTTGCGATCGGTTTGGTTGGAGGATCACACAGTATTTATTCTTTCTTTCCGTTTTTTTGGTTGATACGATGATGCTTTCCTTGTCGCAGTTGTTCTGGTAGACGAAGTACGTGCGGTATTTGTATTTTCTGTCGGATCCTAACGATTCGTCATCAGTGTACATCCGGGATTGATCCACTCGCACGTCGCGCGATCTGGAGAATACTTAGCTCGTTCCGTCAAGAACGAACAATTGTATATACCACGCATGTAAGGGCAAGGTCGATGCCAGTATCAATGTCTGCTAAGACTAACCACGTTGCAGTTCCTCGACGAAGCGGACCTCCTAGCCGACAATATTGCAGTCTTAGCAGCACCAGGGAAGTTAGTCGCAAATGGATCCCCGGTCACCTTGAAAACAAGCCTTGGTGAAGGATACAGCGTGCAAGTGAAATTCTCCCACGACCTTGCCAAGAACATCGACGACCTTCCAGGTGGATTACTTTCATCCATCCGCCTCTTTGCACCGGAGGTGTATGCCACAACGCCGTCTTCCACTCAAATGTCATATCATCTTAGGTCCAAGGATCCTCTGGCTGTCGAGAATGTACTGTTGATGCTTGACAGGATGAAAGATACATTCGGTATCATGTCATATGACGTGATCGGGACCAAGATCGAGGATATATTCTTGCGGCTCATGACTCCCGTTAAAGGCCACGAGAACGTGAAGGATAAGCTATCTTCGGAAGACGATAGTCAGAGCGTCATGACAGTCGTCGAACCGGAACCACTGGAATTAACGACCGGCCAGCCTCGTGCACCATGGCATCAAGCCCTTGTCATCTTTCAGAAACGGCTTCTGATAGCACGGCGCAGCTGGCTTCCCCAGCTGTTACTTGTTCTTGTCGCTGTTGCAGGCTCGACTGTTCCAACCTTCTTTATGGCTGGCCGACCAGCTGCCTGTATCCCAGGGTTTCATAATTTTCCCACTATTCCACTGTATCTTCCAATCTCTCCCCTCAACACGTTCTCGCCTTTCAGTGGTACAGCAGGAGAAGCTGTGGCTATTTTGACCACAAATACAACGCCTATTCTAACGACACCCCCGGATATCACAGCAGCGTTGGGGTTATCCGGTCGTTTCGTACCCACTTTGAACGTCGCCGACAACGCTACATTGATTCAATATGTTAACCAGAACTTTAAAAATATGTCTCTAGGCGCCTTTTCGCTGGAGGTAACCACAAGCAACTCTCTTTTCGCTTGGGAGACGTCCAATTCTGGTCTAAAAGGTTCTGCCATGCTGAACTTGGGAACGAACATCCTCTTAGGGCAGACGCTCCAGACCTCTGAGCTCCCGACAAGTCTTGTGCTAGCAAATTATGCAACTTTCCCCTTGCCTGATGTAGGACTTCTCCCCGCTTTGAAATGGGCTGCGTTCTTCGGCGCTGCAATGGTAAGTATTCCGCATGACTGATGTCGCTTGGTCTGATCCCTGTTTTAGGCGGTATATACGGCCTTCTTCGCTCTGTACGTTGCTCAGGAACGTTGTTCATCCGTACAGGCCATGCAGCTATCGAACGGATTGTCGAACCCTGTCGGACTCTGGCTAGGCCATCTGCTCTTCGATACAATGTTTGCCGTCCTAGTAGCGACTCTTATTACTATCATCTTTGCGACAACCTCTAATCAGTTCCACGGTTTGGGGTTCTTTGTAAGTTGCCATTCATCCTCATCCCATATCATAACTATCTGAGCATCATTCTAGTGGGCTGTTCTGGTTCTATATGGCATTGACGGAGCATTGTTGGCTTACTGTATCTCCTTGGTCACGACATCTCCTCTTTCTGCCTTTGCAGCAACAGCAGCATACGAGATCTTGGCATTTCTGATCTATTTGGTGGCATATTTGGCAATCCTAACGTTTTCAACTGTCGACGCTAACAGACCCTTGTCGATCGCTCGTAAGTCGCTTAATTAATCAGTAGTCCGCAGTTTGATTCATAGAAACTAGATTTCATCTTGTCGTTGATTGCCCCGATTCCCAGCGTGGTGCGGATTATTTTTAATCTTTCTAAGCACTTTCCCTAACTTGCATGGTAGTTGCGAGCCGCCTTTGTGTCCGTGAATCTATTCGAGCTCTTGTGCGACGAAGTTACAACCACGACCCCATCCAACTTAGGAAGTATCATGAGGTTCGGCGGTCCTATCCTATACCTCGTCGTCATGGGGTGCATTTTATTTTCTGCCCTCATTTTGGCTCAGTCTGGCTCGATTATGCCCCGGCAACTTACTTGTCAACGCAGAGCTAAGCCGGTCACTTCGCGAAAGAAATCGCTTTGGCGCCGATCACCAAAGCTGGACGTAGCTGCAGAGGCACGCGCCGTATCTACATCCAATGACGTACTTCGCGTTATGCGGGTCAGTAAAGCGTACGATAATACCAAAGCCGTGGACGATGTGAGTCTAGGTGTCTCGCGAGATACAATCTTTGCACTTTTGGGACCGAGCGGCGCGGGTAAAACAGTCACTTTCTCTGTAATATCTGGAGATGAAAAGCCCGATAAAGGAGAAATTTATATCAACGGTGTTTCCGTCGCACGCCAACCCAGAGTCGCCCGTCTGTCGCTCGGTCTCTGTCCGCAGTTCACTGCCATTGATTCCCAGCTGACTGTACGCGAGCATTTGGAGGTCTATGCCCGTCTTAAGGGATTAGGTCGTGCTGCGATGCGTCGTGATATTGATCGCTTGATGGAGGCCATAAAGTTAACACCATATGTAGAGCGACTGGCAAGCAAATTATCTGGGGGGAACCAACGAAAACTGTCGCTCGCCATTGCGCTTTTAGGTAAAGTCATCTCAGTTATGACTTCTAGAATAAAAACAGAACTAATCTGGTATCCAATAGGAAATCCATCTCTGATTCTGATTGACGAGTTTTCAACAGGTGTAGACGTGCAAATGAAACGAGAGATGTGGCAGACGTTAAAAGATGTGGCAGGTGGGAAGGCAATTGTAATTACAACTCGTAAGTTGTGAAACGTAGCGCTGCTTCTCTCATCACATCTAACGCCAAACTTTCAGATTCCATGGAAGAGGCGACAGCTCTCGCAGACAAAGTTGGTATCATATCGAAAGAAATGTTAGGTGTGTTAAACTCCTTATCTGATTCCTACTGCGCTGATATAGCTATGTCGATCCACGAATTTAGCCATCGGTGAACGTGATGAGCTCTGCGATCGATATGCTGCTTACGAAGTTCATTTCGCAACTCGGACGCGCGAGGACGCGATGAAAGCTCGTATGTTGATGTCTGAGGTACCTGGTGCCCGAAAAGCAAACGATGTTGCGAATCGGTATGAGGTGCCCATCAGAGGCGATGGTTGCCTCACCTTGGCACAACTATTCCGTCTCCTTGCCAATAAGGGCAACTTGGAATTTACGGTGGAAAAGGCGACGCTGGAGAGTGTATTTTTGAAAGTTGTTAACGAGAACAAGGTGTTAGAAGAGGACAGCCATCGGCCTGGTTTGAACATTATTTAAGTAGCTTGTTATGTATGGGTCTGGCTAGTTTATGTTAATTGATTAATGTGTTCAGCGCAAAACCATTGGCATATGCTAAATTTGGCAACAAATTTTTTAATGCTGCGGATTGACTCGCATAAGTTAAATATTAACCACATAATGTCATCTTTGGTATTTTAGCCCAAATCCCCATCTCCCACTTGATCAAAGTTCATTGTGCCCCTTTTACATTGAGATGAGGTGTGACATCCTGGACATCTCTTCAGCAGATTTTCAGGGAGCCAATAGTAAGTAATAAATGGCACGTTGCAGGCACCAAAAATGTTTGTCCATCTTTTTGATCACTGCTGTGACCTGTGACCAAAGAGTTGGTCAAAATGGTACAGTATGCTGATTTAGACAAACCAGGTCAGAATCTTCTTGTTGGAGAATCCTTGATATATGAGAGTAAGTGTCACTCACAATATGATATGCTTTATGTACAGCAGAAGGCCATGGATGGTCTACATCTACCTGAGGTAGCACGGGAATGAAGACATCGCCAGTGGGGAGTAAGCTGATCGGATTCACAAATGACTAACCAATCACAGATCTTGGCTTTTCAAAGTCTGACATATTCAAGGGTTTCTTTTTGTTGAAGAATATGACACATCAGAAAGGCTTGTTTAAAGACACATATATACTGTATGTAAGGCACATGGATGGTCAGCAGCAATATTAAAAAAACATGGTGACAGAAAAATGTGGCCACACATACACATAATAAAATGACAGAAATCACACCATACAATACTATGGTGTCTATGGTGTGTTTTTCTACAGTTTATTATGCATGACTCCAACTGTGTTTTTTTGTCACCATGTTTTGTGTTTTGTGTTTTGAGTGTAAGTAGAGGTTCTTAATACACATACACATATGAGCCATTTAATTGAGTTTTTAAGCTTCCAATAGTTATTGACAGCTGGTTACCAGTGGTTTACCACACCAATTAACTCACAATTGATGGCTACCTATTATGGCAATCAATTTTAATTGGGTTCTCGCCACGAGCAAAAATGCTTCTGTATTGTCTGTAACTCCCTTCCATTAAAACATTTGAGGCTGACCACCAGGGATTTTTATTGCACTTTGGCAGGAAAATCTCATTTTGTAACTATTTTCAGTTTATGCCCTCTTATTAGTATTGCTGGTGTTGTGCTGCATATATCAATTATACTCCATTGGGTGATGTAGAAATCTCTGTCAGACATTTATTCAGTCTTGCTGTGCTCATTATATTTAAAACTGATGCAAGCTACAGATCTAGATACTATTCATACCTACAGGTTGTCTACAGGCAAGGTCAAGTGCTGTGCGACTCTGAGAGGTAATGAAAATGAGATTGCGACCCCCAATATTAATGTTCACTGGGACATCTGGGGCACCTGTCATCCCTTGCTATGTCTCTGTAATGCTGAACCTTGATATGACCCAGGTTGAATTATCATAATAGGTAACTGTCAGTCATGAGCTCAATTGGTGCTGACAGCAGTAAACCATCGGTAACTGGCTGCCAAAAACTACATCAGCAAAACCCATTGTGTTGTTCCTTTAGACTGGAGCAGTGATCCTGGTCTTGTGAGTCCAAAGAGAGCATTAGAGGCTTTGGGTTGGAGAAGATCTTAGACTTCATTGCAGCGGGGACACCACTTTGTTTGAAAGGGGCACACAGAACAGTGGATTGGGGGGTCGGATTGAGGTTAAAAGCAGACCTTTTAGTAGATTAGTCAGCGTTCGTGTAGATTCTGCATCGGGACTCACAACATACCATCTTGTTTGCCTCAAGCTCAGTGATCTGCTGATGAGGCCATATCACCCAGTTCCAACATACTGTACCATTTCAATCAATTCAACACTCACCTGTGACTATGACATGACACTTTGACACAGACAGCCAGTGACCATGACCAAGTAAATTTTTCAACACTCTGTAAGGCCCAAATGGGCAGTTTTTGATGCATTTTGTGGTGAATCAGGGCAGCCAAAGGCCACGAGAGGCAAAAAAAACACAAATACCCACTGAAACAGCTGAAATCTGGGCTGAATTTCAAAATTTCAGCCTTTTTGGCCTTGTCACCCATTGGATCTATTCAACACAGGCCTTGGTGACACATGAAAAGGACCAATTTTTGACAGAACACTAGGGTCGGTAATGTGTTACTGTCAAATTGATCAAAATTCTACAGTATGTTGAGTAAAACCACCAGCTCAGAATTTTTTCAAGGCTACTCAATGTAATGCAGATGAAGAATAGCCATTGTCATCATCAATGATGGTGACAATAACATCAGCAGATAAAATAAAAATCCAGGCTCTCTGCTTGTGTTTGGGATGCATATAGATGAACTTTGAATGAGTCAGATACTATGTAGTGGTCATAGAAGATCATGGAACAATTTAGATGCAGCAACTTGTCAGAATCTCAACATGGCTTGTTCAGTTTGCAAATTTTTTACTTTCAACAGTTGCACAATGATGTGCAACACTGAGCAACATTGTAAAAGTGCCAAAAAGAATTCCGTGAGAATACTGATGCTACTGGAAGCTTAAAAACTCAATTAAATGGCTCATATGTGTGTACCTCCACTTATGCTCAGAACACAGAACATGATACACGGTAACCAAAAAATGTGGTTGCGGTTGCGCATAATAAACCGTAGAAAAAACCACCATACAAACCCACCATACGTGTACTTTTATTATCCGCAAGCGCAGCGGCGTTTTTCAGAGTCGCGTTTCGTATTCAGTCGTGTGGTGCTTAGTGCAAGTGTTCTATACATACTTTATGGTCTTCCGGTTGCATTTTTAGGCTCGCAATGGCCTCTGGTAACTGCGACTGATTTTTAATCGATTTAATTGTTGTTGAATGCCATCGGAATGCCAGCGGGAGGCACGTGAGAAAATCATAGAAAGTTGCCCAAATTGGGCGACGTTCATTGCCCAAGATGGAATCCGAATGTTTTTGCAAGTTCGGGTTGTGCAACATCGTTTCCGGCTTGGACTACTTAGGAGTTTTCCTCGACGCAGGGTTAGAGCAGAAACAAGTAAGTATTGCAGGGGCTGATGCACATGATTGCGTGGCTAGTAGTCCTTCCAGTAGCTATTTTAACCTGGGCTGAGTAGGATCCGCTGGAATGCCCCCGCCGATCAAAAAGTCAGCCTGGACGGAAATTAAATCGAGTCTGCTCTTGTCTTCTTATGCCACTGCGCTGTCTTTGGTAATACACTTCTGCGAAGACCACACGATGGACATAGCGGGTGCTTCTCGGAATCAAGCGGACAGCAAGCTCGCGGGTCTAGAGCTAGTCCGCTCGAGTATCTGGTTCGATGACGGCAATATCATCCTTGTCGCTGCCGGTTCCGCCGCCTTCAAAGTCCATCGTGGTCAGCTCGAAAGACACTCTGAAGTCTTTCATGACTTATTCTCCATCCCGCAACCGAAAGAACAAGTGCTTTTAGATGGCTGTTTCTTCGTCGACTTGCATGATTGCCCTTCTGACGTTTTTTATCTTTTGACTGCGCTATACGATGGATTGTGAGCCTGAACCTGAAATTCTATTTTCATTCGCGAGACATGTTTTTACCGTACATGTGCTTGACCATGATATGTTGTTCAATACAGGTACTTCAAGAAACCATACGCAAACGACTTCCCTGCAATTGCTGCCGTTCTTCGTCTTTCTACCAAATACTTTATCGAACATCTCCGCCAGCGTTGCTTGACCCGCCTCGAAATCGACTGGCCGTCCACGCTTGTAGGCTGGGACATCCGCGAAAGAGAAGCCATCGACCATTTTGGACGTTACACTCCTCGTGACTCTTGTCCTCATCCCATTCTTGCTATCAATCTCGCTTTAGAACTCGGTCTCGATTCGATACTGCCTGCTGCTTTTTATGATCTTTCCCGCTATGGTCCCAGCAAGATCATGTCTGGCGCTTCTGCTCTGCCTCCTATGCCATATTGCTCGTATGCATCCAAGATCACAAATCCTTCAGTCGTGCGATTATCACACGAGCAACTATGCAAGACCTTTATAGGCCGCGAATCTGCCCAGCACTTCGTTGCCACTTTCATCGACAAGGAGCTTAAAGACCGTCCTGTCGCACGAGATTGCTTCAACATGGACAAAATTACCATTCGCTACTGCGTCGAGTCTTTCTACTTCATCCTCCTTAACATCTTACGGTCTGTAGGAGGTATCGCGTGTGGTCGCGACGGTGATCCGTTGTTCACCCTTGTTCAGGCTGTCGAAATGCTGTCTCGGACGGATTTCTCGGACGGCGTAAGGCAGTGTGGGCTGAAGATGTGCGATAGGTGCAAAGGAGATTTTGCGGAGGCTGTTGGAAGAGCCAGAGAGGAAGTGTGGATAAGGATCCCGGAGTGGTTTGGGCTGCAGTCACCATCAGAAGTGCGGGAGGGCTGCGAGTGAATTTGAATTTGCAGGGCTTTCTGGTATTGATGTTCGTTTTTCGATGTTGCTTTGAATATTTGCGCTGCTGTGATTTTGTTTTTTTGCCATCTAGGTTTGTAATATTGCGGCTCATGTTGGGAAAATTTATGTAGTAATTCGTGGTCAAGCGCAGGTGAAAAGTCGGACGACATTTATTGCAGACACATGTTCGATAGCGACACAAGTCGGGTCTATGTGGCGTCAGATATCGTGATTAAGATTGAATGATCCCTCCCATAGCTTAAAGGTGAAATAGACTCGGCGGCCTGCAGTGACATCACATCGCATCCGAGATGTGTTGACCACATAAATGGATAAAGTGGAACTGGTCGAAAGAAGGACTATCCGCACAACCGTAATATCGCCGCAACAGCGCCCGATAGGGTTGGTGGCATAAACCTTATGTAGCAGGCAGATGAATATTTAATACCGAACGCAGCGGGAAGAGATGTGATTTAAGGGCCCTCGATTGAACGTAGATTGTGCGGTTGTGTTCCAAGTGCCAACATATACATGCACCCGATGAGCACAGGGTACCTGGGCAAACAGTAAGCTTCGGGGAACATGCGTATCAGGGTAGTAATATAGAATGGGCAGATCTCGAGGAAGATGATTGAAGCGTCTTAATCAAATTTACGAAGACTAGCACGGAGAGATAAGCTTTATTTAAGGCTTCGCGCGAAGGTCGGATGTGGCAGGTATTGTTGGCATTATCTTCTTGGTCAGTAAGTATTAGAACGACGTTGAGAAAGATAATATCTTGGAGGGTTAATGCAATATATACGATTAATTTGTGTCCATAACAGATGTCGATATGGTGGACTGATAGGGCCATGGCGAGAAGCAGCGGTCCCGAATATGCGAAAATTTCACAATTGAGGCCAAAGTTCAACCGAACTCCATAGAGACACAGATGAGGGTGGTGCACGCTGTGAAAGACATGACGAAAGACGACGGAGGATGTTGCAGCAGTTTCAAGAACTTACGAGTGCGGAAGCCGACGCAGTATTGAACATGCCATGCATGCCACGCACAGCCGGTAACGCCGACGCGAGAGCGTTATGGGTTTCTGAATAGGCGGTTGGTGGGAACGGGAGGTTATGAATAAACAAAGTACAAGTACTGGCTAGTACTGGGCATGGCACTAGGTCTATTGGAGACAGGAGAAGCAAGCAAATGACAGCTACCGCATCAATTCTCACACCAGTGCTGCTTCCTCCCTTGTTGTTCTCAATCGCCCTGTCCTTACTCTTGCATAACCCCGCCTCTGCATTCTACTCGCTTGCTTTCTCGTCCATAATTTCGCTCTGCACCCCCTCGCTGTATTGCTTCCGACTACCCATGTCCTGCCCGCAGCTTTTTATTCGAAAGCGATGATTCTACATCCTTTTCGAATACAATTTACTCTTCTATGCGTGGCAGCGTTAGCCTGGCCAACAGTGCTGGCACAGAACCTCTCAGATACACTGATCACCGTGGTTGAATCCCGCCTTGCTCAGAGTGCCAAAAGAAGGTGCGTTGTTTCTGTTTGCCAATCCATATTGACCTTATTCTCGTGTATAGCTGGGAACTCGGTACACAAGCTCAAGCCCTCCTCGAACTCAATTCCCCCTCGTACTCCGTTTTATCACCCCAATCACTTCCCCCAGCCCCCCAAATACCTCTCAACATGACTGACTCAATGAACACAGTCCTCAGCATCGCACATAATGTCGTCGCCAACCGCACCATCTCAAATGGCAATATCACAGGTCCTCAACCTCTCATGAACGACACCAGCGCCGGCGACCCGGCGAGCATTGGCGTAGCGGTCTTACTCGCGAGCTACACAGGACAATGGTCTAAGGATGGATTGAATTATGCCGGAGCTGCGCAGGATCAACTAGATTATTTGTTGGAAGTTGTACCGCACACGTCAGACGGGGCAATTTCGCATCTGGTCCATGAAGTCCAGTTATGGGTGCGTGTCTTTTATCTCTATATGTGTGTGGGGGAGTTAACTAAGGATTGCTCCGCAGAGTGACTCCGTGTACATGGTCCCGCCTTACTTGGCTTACTACGGGGTTATATTCCAAAATGCAACCATACTGTTCCAGGCGTACAATCAAATCAGACTATACCGAAGCTACCTCTTAGACTCATCCGCGAATAACCTTTGGCGTCATATTCTATTAGGCGCCGGAGCGGAGGATCAAGGGCATTGGTCAACTGGTATGTCCCCCTCTGTTCGAAGTACGGCAATGTCAGCCTGACCTTCTTTCTCACAAGGTAATGGTTGGGCTGCGGCTGGTATGCTTCGTGTTCTTGCGACCATCAGGAACTCTCCGTTCAACAGCTCGATGACAAGTGAGCAGACTGATCTGATCAATTGGATCAACGAGATCCACACCGCGATGTACACAAATCTGGTAAGTCATCGCTTCCCTCAACGACAAAGACAGCAAGCCAGAAACAAAGGCTTACATGGCCTTCCCTTTCCCAGGACTCTAACTTCGTATTCAGAAATTACGCAGACCAAGAGCTGTCGTCCACCAACTTTTATGATGCAGCTTCCACAGCGCTCATGGCCAGCACCGTCTACCGCCTCTCCCTCATCGCAGGCGTGGACACGTATATACCCCAAGCAGAAAACTCGCGCAAGGTTTTGTCACAAGCTATGCCCGGCTCTGTGACTACCGGTGCAAATTTGCTTTGGGTGCCGCCCGCCTCTTCATCAACAAGCAGTCGTCCAGGTAGTATACCGGGTGCTACTACTACCACAAAAGCTGCTTCTGCTTCTCATTCCAGTTCAGTCGCTAAGCCCCCGCTGCCGTCTACGACGCCATCCAGTTCTTTGTCTACTGTTTCCTTGCCTAGCACGGCACTGGGTGGCATGAGTGGATCAACTATCACCCTTACTATCGCCAACGGCACTCTGGTACCTCCAGCTGCGACTCCTCAACCTTCATTTTGTCCCATATCAATGAACAGTACTGCCACTACCACCACAGCGACAATTTCAACAGCTCCAGCCTCGCAAGCGAAACGCACTCTCGCATCTATACCACCAACAAATTCTACCACCACAGTTCCATTCGGTCTGACGACCTGTATCATGCCTCCAGTAGTCACCACAACTACCACCATCACTGCTCCCACCCCCACGGCTACACTACCGCCAGACTCCCCTGGGACTCTGGTACATTTCACCAGCGAGGGTTGGCTGACCCCCGTCGTGAACCCTTACAACAATGGCATCGAGGGGACCGACAGTCCGGAGTCGGAGGCTTTCGTTATCATGATGGAGGCTGCTTATAGAGATTGGGCGGCCATGAATGCATCACGCACAACGAGCAAGAGTAAAAATGCTGCTATCCAGCACAGTAGCGTTGCATGGGTGTGGGGATCAATATGTATCGGTGTTGTCTTGCATTGCATTCTTCTTTGACGCAGAACACTTTTTTTTCATCGCATGTTGGACTAGGTATCATGATATGCCCCACTTACGGAACTACCGACTTAGTAATACACAAAGCACGGTATACTTTGATGACCCGGACTTGTTCATGTTGCTACTAACCATATATATAGACCTGTGCACTTACCGTTGCTTCTGCTTTCATAGTTCGTTTATCCTTTCACGCTGCGACCAACCCTTGACGCGGAAGTACTATCAGTATAACACATTCCGCACTAATACACAATCATATTGCATATTTCATTTTTTCCAATCACTGCTCCTATTGCAGCAGCTCCGCTAAGGCCTTCATCGACGTCCTTGCAGAAACACAAACGCAATTCTCTGTGAAAATCCCACGGTTCAACATGCATATTAGAGCTAATGTTTAGAGGTAGGATTTTGTTTCAGCACCGCTAAGATATGAACATGGTCGCGTAGTTGGATAGGTATTACAAGAAATATGTCCGAACTAAAAGACAACACGGAAAACCAGAAAGTGCCATAAGCATCAGCTTCATGAAATGATACAAGTAGATGCCGCGGAGGAATGGAGATAAATAGAAACGAATTGCAGCTCATCTCGACAACGCAGTGAAAACCCCAAATAGACATCTCCATCATCCACTGTGCACCAACGCCATAGTATACCCTAATCTATCTCGTCACCGTGCTCGTCAAGGTCCCCCCACGGAAGAATATAATCCTGCATCTCATCCTCATCTGTAATTTCTGGAGGGATGGGATCACGATACCCCGTAGTAGGTCCTTTGGGTCTGATCTGTCTGATTGTGACCAAAGGGGTATACAGAGACGATGAAAGAGGATGCGTTCCAGTATTCCAATTTCCCGTCTGGCTGAAAGTTTGCCACGCTCGTTCGACCACAGATGTACCGGAAGAGTTCGGGGTAGAAGGAGCGGAATTGTTGCCTTTGAAACCAGCGTAGACCTGGCCGGATTGGCCATCATTGGTGATGAGTTGGGCGTAGGCAGAGCACCGATAGACTTTCGTCACGACTGCCTTTTCTGCCAATTCGGGTAAATTCTGAATGTACCTGTGAAGGCGACCTTCGAATCTAATCTCATGGCGGTTGGCATTGATCATGATCAGAGCCGCGTGGCGGTCTTTTTTGATGTCCCAACCTACTTTCGGAGAGCACTCCGCCAGTGTGGGTATGTCTCTGGCGAATAACCAATACACATACATCAGTAAGAGTCGCTCAGCCAACATACTGATTAAAGTAAATCTATGCGCACGTTGTAATGACAGAAAATGTGTTGTTTCTGGGACTTCGAGAGGCGAAGTAATATTTATCACTCCCCGTTGGCTCCTTGCCAGACTCCACAGCATCCCTCAGAGACGTATCCTCCTGGAGAATATTGCCCGATCTAATGAACTCCCCCTCCTTGGTGATATCCCCGTAGTCCCCTAGTTCCAATAGGGTTGTGGGGTTATAATTAGCATACATATTCGTCTTCCGGAAGAGCAAGTCGATGTAGAGACGCATATCACTTTTGGGAGACGACATGGGCCAAACCATCGTAAAATTGTGGGAAGGGGACGGTGATGATATGTGGTATGAGCTTTGTACGACCTGGAAGGACAAAGTGCAAGGTATAGAGTCGACAAGAGAGATCGATGATGAAGGTGATTGGAAGAGTTGATAAGCGCTCACGATCGTCGCCGCCGAACTATCTCCACCCAGTTACTTACACTTCCTGTATCCGTCAAGAATAGACATCCTCCCCCACGCGTTTGACGCCGTGCTCAAATCGCCCGGACACATCCCAAAGCCAGAGCGCGATATCACCCTGTCAACCTTCAGGATATTCGTGATCTGCAAGGCGGGCGGGCGGCGCCGTGTCTACGAACCTAGGCTCCCGCAAGGTCCTTGTTCACTTTCGATGCAAAGAATCAGGACGCAGAGAATTGCACTGGTTCGTTACTAAGCGCCAACGGACAAGTCGATATTACAGAGGATGTTAGTGGACGTCATCTGCTGTTTACAGAGTCAGTGGAATGTACTGGAGATAAGGGTCAAACAACCCGGGCATTTCTCAGGCCACTTTGGAAACTTGAACGTCGCCGGGCCGCCAGACGACAGGTCATGAACATCAACCCCAACTAATATTGGGTCGCTGCCTTGATTTTCTACCCTGCTTATGGACTTGACCATGTAACAGTACCCAATGCTGCCAGTGGCCCATAAACCCGACCGGTCTGGTCCCCATCCTGGACAGATTCCAAGCGTGCGTCGAAAATACTAAGTGAATACTCCTGACGGAGTCTTACCAGAGCTCTCACCTTTACCCTCATTGTTCCGCCGCGCAGCGGGACCCGAACAAAGAGGGTGTGCTGAGGTTAGAGCAAACCTCGCACCTTTCTCTGTATCCTGTGAACGAAACGAAGAAAGCTTGCGCGCAACGATAACACCTTAATTATCGTATAACGCGGATTAGAACCACATGATATTATATAGTGAGTGTGCACGTTCGCCATATATGTGTTTGCAACGAATCTGCAGTCCCAAATACATCGCTAACCCTGTACACTTTTCTATGCTGATGTGCAGATGGGAAATGTATGTCCAGCATTGATCATACCTTGCCCATCATCTGTCAGCTTCCGTTTTCGGAGCGAAGGATATAGGTTCAAAAGAACCGGATGCACAGGTCTAAAATGTGAGAAACAGGCAAAACATACCAAGCCGGAATTTCTCAATTAGGTGGATGTTGCGTTCCGCCAAGCTGATCCCTCGCAGCTTCCCTTGAACCCCCTACCGAAACTTTATCCGCACCCGTGCAAATGTTTGCTAGCATTTGTCGCGGCAGACTGCTTGGGAAACCCATTGGCGACAGTGCGCGCAATTCTGTATGGAATTGTGGTCCCAAAATTTTGCGGATGCTATGCTGCAGCCAAGCACTCCCCCGGGTATCTCCTCTACGGGAAGGAGTGAGTGATGGTGGTGTGGTATTTGGGTAGTAGTTGGTTTACAAACGTACGAGCTTATTCTCGCTTGCAGTTTAACCAACTCAAATAGATACGAATTAGCCAGCGGATAAGTAGTTTTGACGGGCACAGCGCCCTATGAACACTCGGCCACGATGTTAAGGTATAGCAAAACCTAGTCCTTTGCAGTCGTTCTGGCCCAGGAGCGCCAGACCCTCAACTGATCCAACGGATCCCGGCACGTTTATCCAGGCTGCACTACCAATACCAGAAAATTTGGTGATATTCGATCCGGTATATCGAGATAAGGGTCAATTGATCGTCAGGTTCGGTCTGACTAGAAAAACAATGTGGGCTGAACAAAGTGTGTACGCACCATAACGTCATTTATTCATATATCATCATTATGTTACCTTTGCACTCATCCAAATATAGTCGTGCTGTCATGTTGTTTGAAATTATTTTATCTATCCCTGCCAAATGGATCAAATATTGATTTACATGTTATGCGTCCTCCGATTCAAATTGTTCGATAACACGTGCAGTTGGGAGTCAGATTGGCGCCGTGCCGATTAGCTCATAATCCGTGATCGCATTTTCAGGGCGCTTTCAGCTACCATAACCTTCTGGGATTGGATTTGTTGAACGTTTCATGTGAATTACGGTATGGCTGTGCCATTGTTTGAGCGAATACCATCGAAGTAGGTCCCGTGCTGACGCATCTCAGACATGCGGTTCCACAACGGGAAGCATGGACGTGGAGCCTAGAATGTAAATTCTATCAACCAGGCGGTTATAGGTCAGCAACCGTATACATCTTACGAGATGAAGACCATAACACAGTCCGTTATCTGCACACGTCATGGCAAACCTTCAGGTCTGAACCGTCAAGGCTCCCAGCCCTGTCCATACGCAGTCGGATAATTTGACAATGCAGGAATTTTTTAACACCGAATGTGACAGTCTGGCAGTGGAGGTGAGATTTGGACGAGTTTTCGGGGGCCTCTGGCCAGCTATCCCGTCCTGTTTTTATACCGTTGAAACAGGAATTAGTTCGACCCACAGAGCCATTTATCACTCGACCCATCCACTCGTGTTTTTTCGCCACTTAAATTTCTCAGTCTGTCCTATCGTTTGATTCCACAATGTCTAACCCTCCTTTCAACTTGATCCCTCGCCCGCCGCACAATTCAAAACCATGGGAAGCAAAATGTCAGTACAGATATTCTATGTGTTCTGTACACTGATTCACGGTCTACTAGCATCATCGGAAAAATATAATGCGATGTGCTCCTGGTTCCTAGGACACAGGGGCGAAAATGCAGGAATCATGAAGGAGACAATGAACTCCATTGTAGACCAAGTTAAGGCCGGTCGTATGGCTTTCGGGTCTGATGATAAGGCATGCATTATCTCCTTCCACATGCCTTACCTCACAACACTCACCCCACATTGCGTCTTGAAGGACTTTATTACCACCACCTCGTCTGACTCGACCGATTTCAAGGACAGCGTCGCTGACCTCCAAGCTGGCATTAGTTTCCTTGGAAAACATCTCTCCAAGCACTCTGTGCCTTTTTTCTCTCCACGTTACGCCGCCCACATGAATTCGGACATTTCTAGTCGGTTTCCCAAGCAAATTTGCAGAGATATCTATTTAACCACTTATGATTTGCAGTGCCGGCCACTCTGGGCTACTTAATAGCACAGCAATACAATCAGAACAATGCAGCGCCTGAGGGCGGTCCGTTCTCGAGCTATATCGAGTGGAGAGTTGGTCAACATTTGTGCGCAATGGTCGGATACAATTCGTACTTTAATTCGGCCAGTCGACAGCCAGACGATCTTCCCGGGTGGGGCCACATTACGGCTTGCGGAACTGTTGCCAATCTGGAATCTATGTGGTACATTATATTGCTTTTGCACTTAAACCGTTCTTGGACTGATCTTTCGCATTGTAGGATTGGTAACGATTTCTTTGTCAATAGCATGACAGTACACTGATTTTCCATTAGCTCGCAATATCAAATACTATCCTTTGGCACTCAAGCAGAGTATGGCCCCCGGCGCACCTTTCGCATTCGTCGCTCCCACTTTCAATGCCAATCTCTGTACTGGTACTCAAAAGAACTTCTATTCTTGTGACACCTGGGAACTTCTTAATCTCTCGCCAACTGAAGTCGCCGACATTCCGACGCGTCTCTTCAAAATATACGGAATCTCTCCCGGTACACTTGCAAAGCAATTTGAGAAGTTTAGCATCCAAAGCGTAGGCAAGGAGCGACTTGATGCTGATTTTAACATAACAAAGCCGCCTCAATACATGATCTCCGTGACCAACAACTATAGCTGGCCGAAAGCGAGCGCCATCACTGGAATCGGTCGCGATAATCTCATTACCATTGGTGTGGATAATGACGCGAGGATGGACATGGGAGTATTGAAGAGTCACCTAGAACGTCGCTTACACGATAAGCAGGCGGTCTATTGTGTAGTCATGATCGCAGGTACGAGATTTACAGTTATGCTCTCACTTTGTCGTGATGACCCATATGACAATCGCAGGCACAACGGAGCACGGCTCTGTGGATCCTTTGTCTGAGATTTTTGAAATAAGAAATTCCATGGAGAAACAAGGCATGTCATTCATGATCCATGTCGACGCTGCTTGGGGCGGCTATTTTGCAATAAAAGCACAGCCTGGGGCCAGAAGACGGCCTGACCCAGAAGGTGCTTTCTCCATAGAGCTGAATGACTGGTCGTACAACCAATTGCGTTGTTTGGGACAAGCTGAGTGAGTCTTTAAGTTCAATCTGGCTTTCATGTTCAAACTCTTTTACAAAAGCTCTATAACCTTGGATCCGCATAAATCTGGCTATGTGCCTTATCCCGCTGGAGGCTTATGCATCCGTGATGAACGGCACAGGTTCTTAACGACCTGGACCAGCCCGTTCATTAACGTGAATCAGGGGAACGACATTGCCATGGGTATATATGGCGTTGAGGGAAGGTTGATCCGGATCTATTGTATTTGTAATTGAAATTCGTTGCTGATTTGGATGACAATTAGCAAACCCGGTGCGGCACCAATTGCTGTATTTCTGTCGCATGAAGTCATTGGTCTCTTCGATGGAGGATACGAGTATCTGCTGGGTGCTGCTATGCTCACCAGTGTCAAGGTAACGATGTTCTCCGACTGCAAAGAGAAAATCTTATTTTCTTTTTCCATACTAGATGTACGGCCACTGGGCTACAATGTCTCTCGAGTCTTCGACGTTGACTGTTACGCCTTTCAAAATGCTTCCCGTCGAGCGGAAAAGGCGTCTCGAAGGCCGGATCGCGACGTCTGAGGAAATTGAGAAGGAGCAAGAAGAAATACACAGCAGGATCGTGAAGCGGAGAGATGACGAACTTGAACACGATAAAGCCGCAATCGATCTGGTAAGATTTTTTTAAATCAATTCAAGCGCATCTCTTATTTCTGTCCATCAGATAAAACAGCTGGGCTCTGACACCATGGTCAATGCGTTTGCGTGTAACTTCAAGTTTGGAGGCGAGGTCAACAAAGACGTTGTCGAGGCCAATTTTCTGAACACCCGAATCTACCAGCGCCTCTCTGTTCAGACTGTGACAGACGATTTGAAGGACAGACCGATTATCATATTACGCACAGAGTTAAAGCAGGTCGATTATTTGAGAGCATTGGATAATTTCAAGTCTCGTATAGGGCTCTTGGGGCCGGAAAATCTTGTTGTTCTCTCAAATGTGTCCATGTGCGTAAATTTTGGTCTGTTACATATAATCCACTGATCCATTGACTCATTTGCGCACTGTAGGAGCCCATTCCCCACGACTGGCCAGTTCTTGACCAAAATTACAGATGGGTTCCGATTGACCGCCGAAGAAGAGATCAAGGTTGGTGGACTCGCTCCATTCGGATCCCTCTCATCTGATGGAAGATCCTATCAATGCAGAATTGCATTGTACGCATTCGCAAGCAACCATCTATCCACAGCTTCATCATACAGGGCACCAACGCCGTTCACCTTGTGTATTTGCCCATGTTCAATGTCGTGAACCACTGTCGCCAGGTTATCGCCACCGGCAGGTTTTCGGATGACGTGATGAAAAAGTACGTAGAAGCAAAGGACAGGAACAAAGACACTGTCTTCACAATTCACACCAAGTCGGCTGCACTGAGCGACTTGAAGACACTGGATCAGATCATCGACGACAAGAAATTCGTTGGCGATATATACGAGGGTTTGCCTAATGTTTACGGGTTAGTGGCCCTGATTTTATGGCGAGCATCCACTTGCTGATATCAGTTTCTGAAACGTAGCTCTTTACCCCTCCTCGAAAATGTTGAATTTACTATCACTGGTGTTCGCACCAATAAGCCTCTCGATCGCGCATCCCTCCGCCCTTATCCTATTGAAATGCCGTTCATTTTATACGGTACATCGACGGAATACCACATTGAACACGTCCTCAGGAGCGCCCCGAACGCACAGCTTACCGCCACCAGAGTAACTCTCGAGGTCACACCGGCTTTGGATAATTCCAAGGCATACACTCTGATGTTCGATAAGCATGTCGAATGGGCGATGCAGCCCTTTACCTGCAGTCAGCCTTTGGCATTTTTTAAGCCAAATGCCACCTTTGACATCACCGTTCGCGAAAACAACTCGGAAAGCGTGTCCAAGGGGACGGTCACGCTCTCCAAGAATGTCGGCGACATTTTTGTGGATTACGAGCACCTCAACGAGGAGATCGCCGCAGACATTTACGTGATGGTACCGATGGACTCTAAGAAACCGGAGCAGCAGATCAGAACGGACGTAGACAACATCAGCCAGACGCTCGTTTCGCTATTCCAGAGTCAGGACATCAACTGGTCAATGAATGTGCCGTCCGCTATCAGGCGAAAATTGGCCGTTGCCGCGGAGTATTCCATTACGCTCGGTATGCCGGATGCGTCTATGGTCAAGCCTGGGGCATATTTTGTAATCGTCAGTCGGTTTATCAGCAAGCGGCCGACACTCAAGTCCGCACAACATGTGGCGTGGGAGGCCAGTTTTGAATAAGTGGGGAGGAATTTGAGTGCGTAGACCATGATCTGCATTATTAGTAAAAGCTGATATGGGGTCCTTAGAATTTCGCTCTCATGATCACATCAGAATAATCATTGAAGCCTACCTATCAAACCCTCATAGATGGATACCGATTCTTCAGTCGGATCAGAACTAGCATGAATACATTACATTGGAATGAGTGCAAATACAATGACGAATGGGATATACAATCTGATAATCATTTGTGCTCATGTTTCAAACTACCGTTCAATTCACAAACGTGATTTGGGAGCAGACGGAGAAGGACTAAACCGAGGATCTTACAGCCCCAGAGGCTAACGCTGACGCGTGCACGAAATATAAGGGAGCCTTCCGCTGAGCACGCCGCGGAAAATACTATAACGATCAGAAATTTGGAGGCATGGCCAAACGGTGAAGTCAAACTTACCAACAACGGCACATCATTATGCATCATGAAAAGCACGCCATTCTACAACGTTCGAGATATCTAAATCGGCGAGATACTTGAGGACCAAGGTGAGCATGACGTATTGATTCATTTCGATCGACATATCAAGTCTCGGCCTCTCCATTCCGTTGGTTCTGGCTCAGTGACTATGGAGATTTAAATTATCAATTTACGTAGAGGGAAAGAAACTCTCGAACTTGGAAGGCCTCTTCGTGCATTTATCCGTACTGCTACCATGAAGGAAATATCATTGACATCGATTCATCAACTGCGCGTAAGCAATGAAGTAGGGCGAATGACCATTGGTGGATGATGTCAATATATTAGGAACGACTCGCCTGTTTTTTTCTATCCTCGGTCAACGTCTTGAACATATCCGTATCCTCATCTTTCGTATGCGACGCTCATACAGTTTGGGACACCCCCAGTGATATTTCCAGATAGAATCGATACTTCCTGAATCGAACCAACTACTCTTTTAGAGCCACGACAGCTGGTCCATAGCTCGGAGATCGACTCTGCGGACGTATAAAGCTGATCCTGTCCTTCACCATTTGTTGGTCGTGGCGAAACCAACTTGAATGTACACGTGACTGGCATTATATCTTTAATCCATAATGGGAATTTGAAATACAACCGTGATGGATTGGCCGCCGCAGGCCCACAGCCTTCGCATCTGCTTCAAACGACATGCCTCGACGCAAGGCGTTACTTATCGGAATCAACTATACCGGCTCAAAATATGAGCTAGCTGGATGCGTCAACGATGTGGAACATGGTTCGTGTTTCAACTTGTCTCCTACCTCCAACTCATGGTCTGATTACTTACAGTTCGTCGTTATCTGGTTAATGACAAGCATTTTCCTCATGATCCTGCCAGGTAAGTCATTGGTTTTTTCAAGCAAAGCGAGATATTCCTGCTTATTCTTCTTCAGCATGGTTATTCTTACCGACATTCAACATGACCCAAGGTATAGGCCTACAGGACAAAACATGCTGGCTGCGTTCCACTGGTTGGTTACAAATAACAACCCAGGCGACTCCCTTTTTCTTCACTACAGCGGTCATGGTGAGTGCTGGTGGCCATGTAAAACTGTGCTCATGCTGACGATAAAAAAGGCGGACAGGTGCAAGACCCCGATGGCGATCGTGAAAGCGGATTCGACGACACTATATGCCCCGTCGATTTTGAACAATATGGTCAAATTACGAGCGACACCTTGCACAGGGTTCTAGTGACACCTCTCGCGCCTGGTGTCCGGCTTACCGTTATTTTTGATTGCTGTCATTGTCAGTCGTGTTCATTTCAATCGCAACGTTACTTGACTGTACTTTGAACAGCTGGAACCGCGATTGAACTACCTTTCGTTTATCGATCTGACGCGGACGGGCGTGGTTAGTCACAAGATCTTGTTACACTACTATTTTTATCTACGATTGCTTTGCTGTACAGTTGGGCTCGTTGACAACGTCAAGCAAGGCCTTCGCCTTGCTCAAGCTGCCCGGTCTCTCATTCAAGGCGGATTCTCCATGAAAAAGGTCGACGATGCGAAGCAATTGCTCGCAGGTGCACAATCATTCTTTCATGGGTTGGCACATCGCAGTGAGCCGATATCCGAAGGCCTTGGTGAGGAGAAATTTGTGGAAGACTGGAAGACGGAAGGGAGGGATGTTTGGATGTTTTCGGGTGAGAAACCAATACTCTTCGTGGTTTTCCACTGTCTTTCACTTTGCTGATATGCACCTCCAATGTAGGCTGTAGGTACGCTTTAACCCGTTGCGTTCCTGTATTTGTATGCGGTCCTGATGACGCCATAGGGATGACCAGACATCTGCGGACACTAGTATATCCAACGAGCCGACAGGTATTTACTTCATTACCTCATAGACAGAACAACTTTGATTTACTTTTTCATCGCCAGGCGCCATGAGTTGGGCTTTCATGAAGACGATGAGGGAATATCCGGACCAGTCATACGTGCAGATCTTGCAGCGCACGCGTGCACTGCTTTCTCCGAAATATTCCCAGATCCCGCAACTTTCGGTATGTCTTACCTCTGCTTCTCTACTCCGTTCCTGCGGGGTATACATAGTTAGCCTTTTTTTTCCGTCGATGCTGACTTATCAATCCACCATAGGTCGGGGGCCAGTTCGATTTAAATCAGCCAATCGCTTTCTGATGCGATGGAATGAATACCTTGTAAGTTAGGAATGATGAAGATCAGAATTATTAGGAACACGTGTTGGGCGCTCCCGATGAGCTCACATTGCAAGGTTCATATCAGCTTATCATTGTAATAGTGGCATATATATGGACTCTACTGAAATTATATCCTTTTCCGCCAAATGTATGATAAGAGAGGCAACAAGGTTCCACTTGGTTCATGACGGCGGTCATTAGAAGTGACATCAACGAACTTCAGCAAACTTAGGTGCCGGTGCGCCGAGCTCTGGAACGCCCGATCATTCGCCGTCCGATGACTCAAAGTTATTTCCGCGTGGAATGGGGGGCCACTACTATGTCAAAGACCGCTATTGGTGCGCTGCAGTTCTGAACTTCCGCCCCTCCCCGGGGAAGAGCATTCATTGACACCCCGGTTAAAGTAAACTACTTCCAAGTCATTCAACCGCCTTTCTATTGACCGTTGATAAAAACCAGATCGTAGAGGTTAAATTCAGATCCATCGTTCTATTTCTCTGGTTGTGCGTTCTATGTCAACTCATCAAATTATGCGGCTTCTCTATGGCATTTTGCTTTCCTTTGTTCAGTCCAAACTTGGTGATATACTGAAATTGTTTGAACAATGTCATCACCCCCGATCACTTGAGTATTACATGCCCATTCGTCATACAACTTCTACCGTCAAGATGTCATATCTGCCACCACTGACTCCTAGTGCCACGGAATGATTGCCAGTCGGGAAGTCTGCAGGTCGGGGCTTTGCCTGAGTCACATACTATAATTTTGTTATTCAACTTCTACATGGGGTAGGGAAGGCAGTGCGGCAGTACATCAGGAAACGCCGAAAGTTCCATAGTAACCTTGCAAGGTATGTTGTCGTGCATCGCTCCCATTGTAATGCATCACGTCTCCATTGTACGCCATTGTAAGTTATTGTGATCCCGTAAGACAATAGCACCTACTGTACACAGTTTTGTGAGTTCAATGTACAATTCAGTCTCGTTACCAGTTCCCAATGGTGAAGTTCATTTGCGATGCAAGGTATAGCAGCAATAGAAGGTATGGTATTCAAAAGACACAATCAAGTCACAAGGTAGCGTAATAACAGAAAATCGAGATGACGAACATAAGGGTTGACGAAGAAAGTCTTACAAACTTCCAAAACATTA
>KN833019.1:72614-102603 GCA_000827315.1 Piloderma croceum F 1598 | reverse complement strand
ACAGTACACCTAAAATAAATTCTGATGGAGCATTTTTGGTCCTTGGGCTGAAATCAGGAGGCAGGAGGGAATATGGTTTGGTAATGTGGGATGCCACATTGCTGGTTTTAATGATAATAATAACTCTCTTCAGGCACCTGTTAAAATTTGAATTTATGATGGAATGTTTCAAAGCAAAATTAAAGGACTCGTATTTGCCGTGCGAAGCATCGGCCCTCTTTCTGCAAGTCATTTATTCATTTTTTTCAGCCCACGCAAGTTGGTGACTTCGGCTTTCTAGAAATATCGTTATAGGCAGCTATTGCTTGTGGCCCACCATGTCATACGTCGGTTATCGTTCAGTATACTGTACCAATTTCTGAGTCTCACGAGCTACCTAAAACAGCCATAGAGGTTTTCTGTCTGTTCCTGTCTGTTCTCGCTTTTCAATGTCACTGCCCGCCAATCCTACCCGATGTACTACATGTACGTCGCCATGGCAGAGTCAACGTTGCAGAACTCTTCTCAGCATTTCCTGGCAAGTGGTCAATGTAGTCTTTCAAAGCTGTACTGTAATAATAATAATCATCTGTCAAGTGCATAGTAGCCTCAAGGTTGACTGTCAAATTTAGGTCATATCATACTCTGTAGAATCTATGGAATAATAATTTCTACCTCGGGGAATGTAACTACCCTTTAAGATCAAGCTCTAATCAAATTTCTCGCCAGCTCATATCTGGTGCCGGGTCGTGTTTGCGCACTCCAACTTACGGAAATGATTAAAAGTTCCTTTCCTTACACGTGTATGCTCGACTGATGCTTGACGGAATTTGCTTGGCACATCTGTGATCAAGGCACCCGGCGTGTACCTTCACCAGTATGCAATATTCGTTGACTCCAGTTTGTAGCAATGCATGCTCGCAAACAGACTGTCGCACAAATCCCTGTTCGAATGGTTTTTCAACTGAACACCCTTCCAGTATGTTCGATCCAAGCATGCCCCAGTGTAACTAATCTGACATATCCGCCACGGACACCATGGCGTATGGAAGATACATCAATGTCTGAAAGACGCGTTCTCTATAGTGAATCGTGCAGAAATGGGTTCATAATGATTGAAGGATTTGACACATGCTTGCCTGGTGTGTTTTTGTCTATGCCATCTGGCCGCACTCAGATATGCAATGCTCATTCCTGATCGTGCTTATATTCCAAAGGACAGAAATGGCGGCTCTTGTAAACAATTCTGCATTGCACCCGCGTTCAATGGAATTCAGTTGATGATTCAAGCTCCTTGGACACAGATGGGATAGTATCCAGTGTTCAACTGTTGCTTTCAGCACCCTGGACTGGGGATAGGGATTCCAATACCGCGCTGCTCTGCATGGACAATTATCAAAGCCTTCTGTAACCCTATAGCTATCGTGTTACAACGTCACAGGCCCGATTAGAACTTCATGTGTATCCGTTCGGATTCGCGTCTTCTATTCCTTAGTCCTTACTTCCCTGTACTTCGGAATAGGTTCGTACCTTTGTCTTCCGTTCTCTTTTGTAGTCGAGTCTTTACTTCCCTGTACTTCGGAATAGACTCACTTGTCTTGTTTAGCACAGTTTCATTTAGTGTAGACGCCCTAAACTGGGCGTCTTCCACCTTCCCGACACAGGAGACCCGTTCTAAGTTGATAGCTACAAGCGGGTGGATCCATTCACTGACAACGAGCATAATGTACGTCTGGTCATACCCCACCGGCATGTTGACAACCGCCGACCTGATCAATCGTTATGTTTGGCGCAATCTCTCTCAGCAGTTCTATGTTAATTAAGCACGACATCGGCGATTTCAGATCCTTGCCTGGGAAGTAGACATCCCAATCAACAGTCTCTAGGCTCAATGCGACGATGTCAATGACGCACTTGCTTGGGACGGCAAGCATCACAGTCAAGTTCAGCAGGCTGACCGACGTTGAGAGGTCCATTGAGAGGGAAATGGTGGACGATTCATCTGAACGTGGCTCGAGCTTGCTACATATGTGTAACGTTTGATATGGTTGCACCTTGTATATCAATTCATCGAATTATTAAGATACAGCCGATGTCATACAAATTCTGCTTCCAGGTATTTCTTTACCCTAGCTGCCTGTTGTTTGTTGGCCTCGGACACTCTTCGCCGAAATTCTAAAAATGACGTTTCCACACGATCGGTCTCTGGAATGAGACCCACGAGTTGCGCTGGAGTAAACCCGTCATGATATTTGCGAATAGACTTGAGCGCCTCCGCGGCAGTAGGTCGACAAGATGGCTCAGCCATGGACAGGAATATTTTAATTAGTTTTTCCAAAAGCTGCAAAAATGTTAACTACAGACACTGCTAGGCCAAGAGGGAATGGAAGCTCAGATACATATCAAAGCCAGGAGTACGAGAATCCCATCACCATATAATTAAGGATACGCCAAAAGTCATATTTTCAAAAACTACGGCAGCAGCGATTGTTCCCAAGAAATGCTCGATGGCCAGTGGCAACATATTGAAGGACATCAAGCTCTCCGAGACCTTTTCCACCCCGAGTAATCAGGCGAATGACTACATCGCGCTCCTGTGCAGTTCGTGCATTACACAACATCAGTGCAGGAGTAAAACAAAGAACTGCTGGCAGACTACATGTTCAGTGTCTGGGGCTGCATAATGTGCGCTATATGTGCCATCGTGGGCTCTGGGCTTGTTCACTGATGAATAGACATAAGCGGAATCGTGCACCATCTTCCGATTAAAGGTGTGCAGGCCTTCAGACGCGAACCAATCCCTCAGTGAATCTCAAACAGCGAGAAGTGGAAATATACAATAAGCCCGGGAATCACCTGCAATCGCCGGTGCCCAGTGCACCATGGCATTGGCCTGCACAGAAAGGAGTGTGAAGGAGGCCTGGAGTGAATGTCGCGGTTGCCCAGTATTTGATACGTTTCTGAATTATTGAGGGTTTCGTTTCGGCTGGATTGGCATTTGCGTATTCCTACTCCGAGTATGCCTAGGGAAGATAAGGACAATGCCCCGACATTGAATGAAAATTAATCAGTATGCGCAACGGAGCATTGGGGAGAAACAATGACAAACGGCCTCCGAAGATATATAGGCTACCTCAAAAATTGAGCCTGGTACATGCTCCCGAATGAAACGCGAAGGAACTGCAAAACCTTTATATTTGAAAGAGCAGGTGAGTGATATAGATACCAAAAGAACATAAAGAACGAGGGAGCGACGACAATTCATTTTATGTATACCAAAACGGACGATGCGAGATTGATGACACAGATATTGGCAGGACGGCGATGTGGAGTGAGATGAAAGTACACAGGATGATAGACATTGGTGTAGTGGGCTCTCATTCGTCGCCAATTTTAGGCGCAAGGTAGTATCTAATGAACCCTTGGCCGAATTTATAGGATACCTAGCACGAACCAACGTGTCAGTCGCCACGAAACTGATTAGAAGTGTACGCGAATAACAGAACACTCACCAACAAAGGCACATCATTACTCATCATAAGCTGAACGTCGTCCGAGAGCGAAGAGCTCTTCGCGAAATTGACGAGATACTTGAGGGAGAAGGTGAGCGTGACGTGTTGGTTCATCTCGATCGAAACACCGCCGTCTGAATCCCCTTCGTCTGAAGATTTCTTGGATTTTTTGGTGGGTTTTGCGGTCTATTGTGATCCAAAGCAAGTCGGATTAACACGGGCATATTATAGTAATGAGAAGATGAGGGGGAAAACGAACCTTAGAAGAGGGTGCCTTCTTGCGTTTCTTCTTATTGCTGCTATCTTCGTCGTCTTCTTGCTCGTCCTCACCCTCATCATCGGACTTCGGCTTGAACTCTTCCTCACCATCCTCATCCTCCTCCGCATCCCCATTCATCTCCACATCCTCCGACTTCACCTTCTTCTTTTTCTTTTTACTCCCTCCCTCTTCCGCATCCTCCTCATCACCTTCTGCTTCTTGCTCTTCCTCATCATCCTCAGCCTTACTAACACCCTCTCCCTCCTCCCTCGCAATACGCGCATATTTCCTTCTCGCAGCGTCGGTCTGCTTGAGTAATACGCTTCCATTCGCACCCTCCCCATCGCTCGCGAACCGGACACCTTCCTTCGACACCTCGATACGAACGGACTCCCCTAGGGATGCGAGATCCTTCACTATGCGAGCGAATTCAGACGCGGGCATGGATACACGCGCGTCATAATCTGTGTCTGGGATGCCGAGCGTGTCAGAGTCGATATCCATTAATTTCATATCGTATTCTGCGATACGATCCGAATCTGTAGTGAAGACATAATCAGCATCGACGAGCAAATGTAAGCAAGACAAATTTTCTATGGAGAATACCCAATGCACACGACCACGCGTGGACGAAGCATAAACGACTGAAAACTAATAATGAGCGACTTACTCTTCGCCTCATAAGTCAAATTCAGCACATCGGCATCGTCTCCAGCCTTGATAGTAACCATATCATCATCCTTGGCACACTTCAAGACCTTGGTAAGACTGCCCAAGTTGACGCCCAACGGCATTGGTCGGTCGCATCGATACTTCCTGAATCCAATCGCGTCCAGTTTTACCGACACGAGAGCTACGTGAGAGTTATCCATCGCTTGGAGGTTGATGCCTTCTTCGTTACATTCGAAGTTGGCGTCTGTCACTAGTTCTTTGATGGCTATGGCGACGACGCGTCAGATGGTATTCAAGGTTGAAAGTGGGTGTTAAGATAAGTACTGACCATCAAGAAGACGCTTGAGTAGCGCTGCTTGGTCGAGTTTTGCTTCCAACATCGTCTGTGGGACAGTGGGCGCAGAGAAGGAGAAGTGGGGGGAATGAGCAGACGCGTCGGATGAGTGGATCAGTTTTCAAGAGGAGCTTGAAATTCCTTGGGTCGCGTTTTAGGAAATACATCCCACGTTGCCACTTTCCTCCTGGTCAAGCAAAGTGGTCGACTGGGCAGGCTAAAAAACGCACTGTAGGCACAACGGCATCTTTGGACTGAATAACATTGATAGTGAATGCATAAATTGACAGTGATGACTCAGAGGTCACACACCATTCATCTGACGCCATCCAGACACTCAGGCTTTTATCTCTACAGTATGAGTGTAAGTACTACTTAAACTGGAAGACCGAACTAAAGATCTGGGGCGATGGGGTGGATGCGATCTGCTCGTTCAGAGGTAACACAAATACATACGTTTTAGCGTCCAGGTTTCATTTTGTGATGAATTTAGTTCCCTCTTTAGACATCTGACGAGGCTTGGATATAAAATTATTGTGTGGCTATTTTATCCTTATGTAAAATGTACATTGTTGCGGTGTGATACATTTTGGACCTTTAGGGGCCAAGAATAGGTACGCTCAAAGTTGACGCATTTGAGAAATGCGGCCCGAAAAACTTCAGAGCCCTGGGCCAAAATGCGACACATTTCGCATCTGCGAACACATTTCTGTCACGCATTGCCGGATTTCGAACCGGATTCGCAGGCTGAAAATAAGATTTCTAGCCAGATCTGAGATTCGAGTTTTCACTTTCTCAGCTTGCGGCCAATAATATATTATGCTGTAGCCAGTCTTAGCAGGATAATATTTTACTTGGATACAAACAGAGATAAAAATTCCTGGAGTATGAACCAAGTCGCCTTATCAGAGTTTTATCCAGTGCAAATTCTCATACCAGGTGTGATAAACAAAGAACAAAGAAAATTTTCACAGCAGCAGATAGCAACAAGGATAAACTTATCAATTAATCATGTAGCGAAAATCACCAAAATCAAATAGTATGTAGAGACAGAAACCCTCACCAAACAAATGAGGCAACTCTCAAATATTGAGATAAAAGATCTCAATGGAAATCGGACTTAAGATGAGCAAAAAGCGTTGGCAGACAGTGAATAAAGAAATAAAGAAATGGTGGCGATTTGTCACACATTGTCACAAATGCGAGAAGAAATGGGCTCTTGCGTCGCATTTGAGAAATGCGGAACTCAAATGCGTCAACTGTCAAAGTGGTGTCCAATGACAGTACTCTGTCGTTCGTGCAATTGCTAGCCTCAGACCTCCAAAGGGGGTTAGGGAGAGCGAGTCTTTGTCATAGAGTTAGGGTGGGCTACATAATATAAAAGTAGAAATCTATTGTGGTCTTCGCGCACACTAGCACTACTACTTCACACTAAAATATGACCCCGTCAGATGGGCAACCATTTTCCCTCAACTGTCCGATGACGCCACGCTCCGAATCACCGCCTCGGATGTGTCTATTAAACATTCAAGCGGAGAAGGCCAAGCAGTCTTGACAGACAGCATCATCGCAATCAGTGGGGACGGAAATGCGCATGAGAGTTTCATTCTGCGTCGCAACGTCAGAAAGAATGGGAACTGTTGCAAGACATGCAAACCATACGACAGGGTTGTCACCGCCATTTCGATACGTGCAACCCAGTTACTCGGAAGCAATTATATGGAAGGCAGTGGTGAGGATGAAATTGGCAGTGATGGTGATTGGGACGAGTGGATCTGCGGTCGTGACCTGGTGAAGAAAGTGTTTCCTAATGATGAGGTGACTTGCCCATGGAATGATTGACTCTGACTGTAACCCAAAATGCTTTCATTGTCACGTCGATATCATCACAAATTTTGATTAAACTGTTAGTTCATTAACCATCCTTGACATCGCACGGAGTCTGCAAAAGAAAAGAAAATGAGGGTTGTCTATCACAGTCCATGACTAGCAAGCACTCACTTCGGCCCGTACACTTCAGTATTAAATTCTTGTTAGTTCATCACAAGTGAGTGACAAAGGAGGTCACGTCACGTACCATAGAAAAAAAACGGTACAACTCTGAATGTATGGACAACAACCAGTCAGTCGTTCAAAGCGTATGAAAATTTCAGGTCGAACACCCACGCAAGAATGACAGAGATACAACCCAGCAGTGTGCATGCCCAGTCTACACCGAGATTATTAAACAATGGCTGCGCAATGAGCGGAAGCGTAGCTGCGAACAACGAGCGCATGAACGTATTTGAAGCTTGAAGGACAAACAGTTTCATGCCGTCAGCTAGATTATTTGCACTTCGGAGCCAACAAGGTGACAAACCGATTGCACTGGCTGATATTCTGAGGAAAAGGCAGGATCAGCAACCAAAACAGCAAAACCAATAGTATATACTGGCAAACATACTTGGTATAAGCATCTATCTATGAAGAGAATAATAATACGTCAGCACATAAAATACCGCGCGACGGCTGTACCGAGTCGACTGACAAGGTAATTAATCCCAGCCTAGAGTGGGAGACACGGGACAGAAAAGAGTCAACAGAAGTCATTAGTGGAAACACCACATATCCCACCCACCTGGAAGATGAGCAGAAAGCTCATGCCAATAAAAAACAGTCCCAGCACGGAAGGGAACCAAAAGATTTTGGGATTCGAGGTCCATCCTAGCAAGAAGAATCTTCAAGGTGACCAGTCATAAAATATTAGCATAGTGGCCCGATTAAACGCGCAAGCGCCAGGGTTAAAAGTCACCCAATTGGAAACGTGATGGAACCAAGCACTGTGCACCACAAGCAGGCGGGTTAATGGCCCTATTATCACCTGAACATATATAAAAAGACGTACTCATCGGTGGTAACCGCTTCTCTGGCTGCGTTTTACCACCGTGTTTGTCCACATTCGGCGCGAACACAAGTTGAGAATACGCCGCGTTGACAGCCGCCGCGAAGAATGTCCCGAGAAGGACAGCAAGGAAGGGCAACGAGCCCTGCAAGGTGTTCCAACCACGGTTTTGCTCGTATATAATCGGAACAGCACCGAAGAGGAGGTCTACAGCCGATCAGATCAGTCAGTAACCATGGAAGATAGGAGGAAATAAAATGTACAAAGAATTCCGTCTGTAATGTACAAACAAAATTTTAGCGGAAGCATATCGTACGAAAGGAAAGAAAAAATCAAACATGTAAAGCTATTATATCTGTGTGCAACATGACATCGAAAATGAATTTTGCAAGACACATTCAAAAGACGCACAAGGTAATGCACAAGACCATCGGCTCGTAAATTCTGCATTCTTAATTATTGGGCTAAGAAACAGGTAAGAATTCAAAAACCTACATCATTTTCACGGGTCGGAGCAGATTTGTTTCGAGAAATCCTCGAAGTGTAAAATCGTTGGTTTCGTCTGAAGCCAGAGTGAAATCAATTTGCTAAATACAAGTTAAAAGGAGAAGACATACGACGGCTGTGTAATGCCCATCGCCCCGTCTTCAGTCTTAGTTTCCGCGCCTGTAATACATACAAGCACATTGGAAAATGCTCGTTATATCTTCAGGCCAAATACACTGACCTTGCGTGTTAAAATTACAGGCGCGTATGTCTCCGGAAGAAAGACGATATCCGCAAGCACCTGCGAGACACTGGAATTCAACGACATGCTTCGCTAACAATCAATCAAGTTGTCAATAGTAAATAACGTACCACAACAGAAGTTAAAATGACGGTGAGGTACTGCACGAGCGGATCATGATCAGCGATGCTTATCCCCCCCGACGGCAGCATGGATAATTTAGATACTCACCTCCGTCCAACGCCAACCCAAATGACTCTGCGAGACGGCTGCTCCGATAACCGGTCCTAATGTGGGACCTGCTACAACTGCAAGGGAATAGAACACGACGGCCGTTCCACGTTCACGCTGTTCGTACATGTCCTGCAAACCAAATATCGGGAAGAGGGGCTTTAATGGGACATAGGTTGCAAGAGAAATTTAAGACCGACAGCTAATCCACCTCCGACAGTGGTTACTGGTGAGCTGGCCATGACGCCAGCAAAGAACCGGGTAATCATAACTGTCTGCAGGTTTGCTGCGGTCGCTGTCGCGGCCGAGAAGCAGATGAATGTAAACATAGGTAAGAGCACTGATATCCGCCTCCCATACATTTCTGAGAACGGTGCAAAGACTAGGGGTGAAAGAAATATGACTTCTCAGAAGACATAACAGTGATGAGGATCAAGCACGCACCAATAGGACCGGGAACGAATCCGATTACGAAAAGCGAAAGACCAAGAGTGACAACTTCCGTAGAAACATTGTATTCTTTCGCGATAAATCGAAATGCGGGACTGAAGACCGAAGATGCAAAAGTAGAACACACTGGATAGAGTGTAAATGATTAACACGAGACGAAATATTATTGGTGTGCTCAACTCGTTGTTAGCCCAAAAAGCATGGTTACAAATGCCTTGCGTCTATAGCTCCAGTTCTTCGGGTTTTGGGGATCATCTTTTGAGTCAAATGTGACAATATCGTTTTTCCATGGCCGCTCTTCGGCCGATATTGTACATAAGGACCTTGTACGGGACTTTCGCATCGTGGCACCTTCAATGTCTTTCTCGGAGACTCTTTCATGATGGATATCGGAAATGGTTTGACGTCGTGGTGTATGAGCAACGCTGTCAATCGGGTCGTGCAGTTCTTCATCATCGGGTGGATGCGACGTGTCGATATGGTGCAATGGAACACATGGGCGGAAAGAGGACATTTGTTGTCCGTCTATTCCTCTAGCAAACTGATTAAGCAAAGCTGGAGTAATGTTGTGCCCACCGCAAGATCGATGATGCAATCTTGATCACGAGCGCTAACTGGCAGCGCTCAGCGATAGCACCTATCGGGATGGCTGCTTCCGACCTGCCGAGCGTGCACAAGTCATCTTTGCCGCTCTGCAAATGCCCAAACGTGCAAGTTACAGCAGATGTAGAGGGCGAATGAGTCGAGAATCGTATCTAAAGACGTCCGAACTGAGCCGATTTCAGTGAGCGCTAATTAGGCCCCCCAGTTGTGTGACATCACGGTGATATTACAAACCATGACCAAACCGTGCCGGCCCGAACTTGGACTCGTCCACCATCGCAGTAATCGTCAAATCGTGACAATGACAGCGCCTTTTCCACCTTTCCAGCTGAATAATGGTATCAGTATGCCTCCGGTAGGCCTTGGATGCTGGATGGGCACACACGGTGCAGCGCTAGAAGTTGAAGACATGGTCAAAAACGCAATCGATGCTGGTTATCGGAAGATTGATACTGTAAGTACACAGCTGAAGCATCAATATTGGTGCAGGAGCTGACTGGTTCATATATACCCGTGTAGGCGTTTGGGTACGGGAATGAAGAAAATGTAGGAAAGGTAAGTCAACTTATATCCTGTTTGAAATTTCGTTTTTCAAGTTAGCTCGTGGCAGGCCATTCGTGAATGCGGAATTCCTCGCGAGGAACTGTTTGTAACCACCAAACTTACGAGTACGCATCACGGCTGTGTGAAGGATGCGTTTGAGCAAAGTCTTTCCAAACTCGATATCGGCTATATCGATCTTTATCTGGTGAGTACGCTTTCACGCTCAAAGAGATACTCCAATCCGACGAGGCTTTGTGACGTGATGCAGATTCACTGGCCTCAAGCTCTTACTGAGGATGGTGCGTACTTAATCAGATGAATCTGTATATGATGTTGGACGCGGGCCCTCCCTTAGACGAAGCTCTTCCACCGGACCAGAGTCCTACATTTGTTGAGACGTACCTCGAGATGGAGAAGTTGCTCAGCACAGGTATTTGGCCCGATTGCAACACCCGCACTTTTACTCATTTTTTTAATCTAGGCAAAGTGCGATCCCTCGGGGTCTCAAACTTCAGTATCAAGAATCTCGACATCTTGCTGCCCAAGATCAAGATCATCCCTGTCATCAATCAGGTTGAGCTTCACCCTTGTTTGCCCCAAGAACGCCTATTGGCATATTGTGGAGAGAAAGGAATACGTCTTGGTAATGGGAACCAATTTCATCCTCGAACTGATGGGTCCTAATCTCTACGTTCAACAGAGGCCTATTGTCCACTTGGTCAATACAACTCACCGTTACTCAAAGAAGAGACCATCCTCTCAGTTGCAGAGAGGAACAAACGCACTCCCGCTCAGATTCTATTGTCCTGGGCAGTCCAACGCGGCACTGCAGTTGTCCCGAAGAGCTCCAATCCGAAAAGAATCAAGGATAACATCACCGTATGCCCCTCTACATTCCTATATCTTTTGTTCCCTAACAATGCGTCCGCTGATAGCTCGTCAAACTCTCAAATGACGACATGATTGCCGTTTCGTCCATTCACAAGAAGCCTGGAATGCATACCTCTTTGGATGCCTTGGTTAGGCACCAGTATGATTGGAATCGAAACACTGAAAAGGACGGGCGTGTGTTTGGCTGGACCATGGAGCAGCTTGGGTGGCCATTGAACAAGGAAGGGCAAGTCATCGAGTAGAGCGGGATAACAAATAGTGAATGCGTCGACGCTGTACTACCGTCAGTTGTATCCTAACCAATGTGCATTATGACTGAATTCTATCGTGGTTTTCAATGAAGGATGGGATTGGAGAGTTATCTGGTATTCTAATGAGATACAACCCGTGCTTTCAGAGATCTTTGTCATTTCGCACAGTCGCTAGCTCTATCAACTTGTTGGCACTCGTTCCACAACCCTCTTTGCAGAGTGAGCGATAGGCGATGATGACGGTAACAGTTTATATACATTTTGCATCTACGACGAGCAGGTCGGTGCTAATCCGAATTCTAGTCACCTACCGCCTTTTCGAACTGTATTATTTGGAGCGGTCAGACGATCACACGTTGCTAAGATAGGCAAATATTTTTGGACTAAGCGCGGGGTATTTTTCAGCCACCCTTTCATTAACTGACGGATTTTCGTTTCACTCGGCTCCTCCTTCGTGCGGTACCTGAAGTCTTCACGAAGTTAGTCTTATGCGGCACAGGAACCAAAGGACGGCGAAATTCCGATTAGAACGGTATTTTCTAACATGACGATGCAACCCTGAAGTGCCTTGACAATAGGAGTCGTCGAAATCTAATTATCTAAATCCGCATCCAGAATATGATTGTATGGCCACGGGTGCTGGAAGCTCAGGAACGCACACTTCAATATGTCCTTCCGAAAAGCCTATTTAATCAGCTGGCTATGCATATATGGCAAAGTAACCACGTCCCCAGAAGCAGAGACGGAACAGATAGTTACGCGAGATAGCGACCCGCAGATAGACATACGTACACGACATGACGGAGCAGATCGGAAGCGAGGAATGAAACCAAGGTGAAGGGGTATATCAGTACCTACCAGTACTCCTTCGTTGGTCGTGACATATACCCGATTTCTCTGCATTTATCCGCCTGATGGCGATGAGCTGTTTTATGTTGATAACCGTCCTTCGAGCATGAAAGACTAGTCCGGACGGAACACTATATGAACTAACTTGCCTATTACATACTGGTGTCCTGACATGACCTAGATACTTGACGCTATCAGGCGCACCAAAGAAGCTAAGTACGGCACCGTAAGGCACTCGTTTGGACTTGCTCGGTAAGTTCTCCGCGACATGCCGAAAAACTCTATAACGCTATTTCTGCGATAACACCGCGGTGGCTGTGGCACACGTGTCTGGTCAATTTCACCGAAAGTGGGTTGGATGTCAAACGTCGCTGGCGTCATCTTAAGCTTGATGCGCAAATTTGATTCCGTTATTCCAGAAAATCTCCTATCTTGCTATCATCCATCTGGGTTAGTCTTACTGTCGTGGAATCTCCGTTTGATACCTCCAACCAACACGTCACCGGCCCAGCTATTCAGTATAGCATTTTGTTGTCATGCATTTGTGCCACGTCTAACAATCGGACATACTGTCAAATGATGGTCTCACATAACATATGACTCGTAAATTCATACGTACGCGGACCGGTCTGAACTGCGCGAAGTGTCTGGATTACGTTGCTAAATATGAGCGGATCAGCTCGTGGATAAATGCGGGAATTCCGCCTATGGACGGCATAGATGTAGGCGAGTTGTGGTCTTGGCCGCGGGTTTTTTGCCTGTGGGTCATGAATGGACTGTGACCTGCGCCGAGGTCAAACCTGGAGAAATGTGGGACCGGAGCGAGGGGGCCAAGGTGGCTAACCGAATGGTAAATTCCGTGTCTTTAATTTTTGAATTATTCAACCTCCTTTATACCGGGAGTGTTGAATTACCAACTTCGCAAAAACATCCACGGTGCATCAGGTAAGTCTGTGTGCCCTTCGAACTATACCACGGGCTCACTTGTCTTCTAGTCGAAGACCATCCATCATACTATGAGCCCCGACTATGACGCAATGGAACTTGGCGAAAAAGCTCCCGACTTGTCCAATGAGAAGTTATCGCCAAAACCCCGCACCTCCCGACCTGACTTGCAGCTGCAACCCCGGCTTACATTCGAGGAAAACCTTCACCCAATCACTTCTGGCCTCGCCCTCTATGATGCCTCCGGTTCAGATGGCTTGGTCCGCAATGACCGAGCTATTTCAATTGGTTTTCGAACCCTCTCCATCCAGATCTCCGATTCACTGCGTGTCAGCGGTCCCAACGATGGCAAGCGCACAGGCAAAGCTGGAGAAAACGATCCCAACTTCTTCCAGCAGCTCACATTCCACACTATTACGGGACAGCAACTTTGCCAACAACTCAATGTTTCCCCAGAGCGTGGTCTTGACGCTTCGGTAGCAGCTCGTCGTCTTCAGCGCGATGGCAAAAATACTATCGCTCAAAAACGACCACAGTATCTCTGGAAACTATTAGGCTATGTTTTCGGCGGATTCTGTTCCATCCTTTGGGTCGGAGTTGTCATCTTCTTCATCTGCTGGAGACCCCTAAGCAATCCACCATCCCCAACCAACCTCGCTCTTGCCATCCTCGTTATCCTCGTCATCCTTTTACAAGCCTCCTTTTCCGCGTTCCAAGATTGGAGCACTGGCCGTGTCATGAATTCTATTCTTGGTCTCCTCCCATCCGAGTGCGTCGCCCTCCGCGAAGGAGAGACTATCAAGATGCCAGCTTCCGAGCTTGTCGTCGGTGACATCGTGGTGCTTTCTGTTGGAAAGAAGGTACCCGCCGATATTCGTATCATCGAGGCGTCGGACATTCGATTTGATCGCGCTGTTCTAACCGGAGAATCTGAGGAGATTGAAGGCTCTGTTGATTCCTCCGATGACAACTTCCTCGAAACCAAAAACATTGCTTTGATGGGAACTCATGTCACCAATGGGCACGGCAAGGGTGTCGTCGTCCTCACAGGTGGCAAGACCGTCATGGGTCGTATCTCCAAATTGACCTCCAACACCAAACCTAAACCCACTCTAATCCAGCAGGAGATCACTCGCTTCGTTCGCATCATCATCATTTTAACCGTTGGCCTTGCATCGGCTATCCTTCTCACTTGGGTCGGATGGCTTCGTCGGGACCACTTCGCGTTTATTAACGTTGTTGGAATGCTCAACGATGTCATGGGTTGTGTTGTTGCCTTCATCCCGGAGGGCATGCCAATAGGTGTCGCCCTGACTCTCTCCCTCATTGCTCGCAGGATGAAAGCGGTCAACGTTCTTCCAAAATCTCTTTCGACTGTCGAGACCTTGGGTTGTGTCAACGTCATTTGCTCCGACAAGACAGGCACGCTTACGCAAAATAGGATGTCCGTCATTTCAGCTGGTTTTGTGGATCAGGAGTTTGCCGTAGATGAATATCACATAATTCTCGCAGCAGCTGGTTCTGCCGCAGCAAATGCAGCGCAACAAATGCTTCATAAGGCATCAGTGCTTTGCAATGGTGCGACATTCGACTCCGCTTCTGCTCATCTCCCCATCTTTGAACGTGCGATTAACGGCGATGCCACCGATGGAGCAGTTCTCCGTTTCGCCGAGTCTGTTGGCCCAGCCTCTAGCATCCGCGATGCTAACGACCAGATCTTCCAGATTCCTTTCAACTCAAAGAACAAGTGGATGTTAACCATGTATGCGGAATCACCCACTGCTTCGGATGAGAAGAGGGCAGGAAATTTAGTATTTGTCAAAGGAGCTCCTGACGTCCTTCTGCCCAAGTGTACTTCATACTGGTCAGGTATCACTGGCGAGACCAAGCCGTTCAATGCCGCCGCTCGATCTGAGCTTGTAGCTCGCCAGGAGGCTTGGTCGAGGGGCGGCCAGAGAGTCATTCTCGTCTGCATGCGCCATTATATTTCTAACGAGGCCATTGGATCGGAGGGATATGGAGACGAAATCATGCAGAACTGCCTGCAGGACTTGGTTATTATTGGTCTCCTCGGAATAATGGATCCGCCCCGACCTGAGACTGCGCGCACTGTCTCGGACTGTCGTCGAGCTGGTTGTCGCGTCTTTATGGTGACAGGCGATTTCGGGTTGACGGCCGCAGCGATCGGTCGACAGGTCGGAATTATAACGCGCCATGGAGAACCTGATTCATTATCCCAAGTAGAATGGAGATTGACAGAGAAAGGCAGCCGCAGCGATGTTAACGCTGGCAGCGACAGAATTCAATCCAGCTTGGTTCTCGAAGGCAAGGATCTGCTGAACATGACCAATCTTCACTGGAATGTTGTGTGCCGATACGAGGAGATTGTCTTTGCACGAACAACACCCGAGCAGAAGCTATCCATCGTGAATTCGTTCCGAGAGCGAGGTAGTGTCGTTGCTGTCACGGGGGATGGAGTAAACGACGCACCAGCTCTCAAAGCCGCTGACGTGGGTATTGCAATTGTCACGGGAAGCGACGTTGCGATCGAAGCATCCGATTTGGTACTTATGGGAGGTTTTGATTCCATCACTGACGGAATCAGACTTGGTCGGCTGGTGTTCCAGAACCTGCAGAAGGTGATTGGATATCTCCTTCCCGCAGGAAGCTGGTCCGAGATCTGGCCAGTCATCCTCAGCGTCTATTTTGGTGTCCCGCTTCCCCTCAGCTCATTCCTCATGATCATTATCTGCTGCTTTACGGATCTATTTCCATGCCTGTCGCTTATCATGGAGAAGGAAGAATTCGACCTCCTTACTCTTCCACCTCGCAACCACAAGAGAGATCACCTGATTAATATGAAAATCTACGTCCATTCTTACCTGTTTATCGGTGTCATGGAGGCCGTCATCGCGCACAGCATGTTCTTCCTCTATATGTGGAAACACGCCGGTATCCCACCTCGCGATCTGTTCTTCGCCTTCGAAAAGTACGCTGACGGATTCCACGGCTACACGCAAGAGGAGCTAATCAATTTCAACAACACCGGCCAATCCGTATATTTTGTAGCCTTGGTCATACTGCAGTGGGGAAACCTCCTCTCGATCAGAAACAAACGACTTTCGATCCTCCAAGCTGACCCCTTCTCAGCAAAGCGCCGAAACCCATGGCTTCTGCTTGGCGCTCTTTTTGCGTTCGTGGTTGCCGTCTTTGTCACTGCGGTGCCGGGCATCAACTCGCTTTTCGCCACCGCCCCTGTTCCCATCGAGTTCTGGCTGATCCCGATACCCCTTGCTCTGGGCATTTTGATCATGGACGAGATGAGAAAGTTAGTTGTGCGTTGCTTCCCCAAGGGGCCGCTTGCACGTATTGCCTGGTGATGGGAACGGTCATTACATTATGATTTTTATTTTCTAACTCTTGGTATCAATCGTTCTTGCGTTTCTTCATTCAGCACGCTCGCTCGCACTGGAGTGTGCGGCATCTTTTGTTTTGACGCGTCTTGACATTTATGTTCCTTAATACATAAGAACTGGCGATATTTTCGTCAACTTCTAACCATGCCCAATTCCACATCTCAACTTTTCTCCTAGATCTGGTATCTAGACGTCGTGTAATACAACTGGCTAGAACCAATATATCGACCTTGCTGTCCATTTCATGGCAAAGCAGCATTCTTAAGATTCATATGGAGGCTCTAAGGAAGAGCAAGAAGTTCGGGCTCTCGTGATCACAGATTTTATCAGTGCAAGCTCCTTACTGTAACTTCAAGCAGTTGCGTATAGTATTGCGGCGCTGGCCCCATCCTCGCGAACGCGATTTGCAAGACAGGTCACGTGCTTTCACTGGGCCATCTCGGCGATGTCCGGAACAGTCGCCATCGTTTGCCAAATACCTCGGGCCAATGGCCGCCAATCAGAGGCCGTCTGATGCAGTGGAGAGCAATGTCAATACCTGCATCCCCAAGGGAATCGCACTAGTCATTGGCGCTGGACAAGGTATTGGTCGAGCGATGGCTCTTCGACTAGCGGACGATTTCGATGTAGCCGTCAATGGCATTTTTCTATGTAACATTCAAGCCCTTGATGCCGTTGTGGTCGAAATCACCGCCAACGGCGAAGATCGATTCTAGCACTAGCAGATGTATCGAAGGACATGATCGACACCGATGTAGCGAAGTTCGGCGGACTAGATGTAATACGTGCCACTGTAGCTTCAAGGCACTCAGCTTCTATGCTGATGAATGATGTTGACGCTGGAATATATAGGGGTGGATCTGTACTTGAATGGTCAGTTGAACCAGTTTCTCGTTCGTGTACTGGCGAGCCGCCTTATAACTTATAGGTACAACTCAAGACTTCGATAATCTTTTTGCAGTCACCGTCCGCGGAACCTCCTTTTGCTACAAATATGCTGGTCTACAAATGGTGTCCCAAGGTCGTGGTGGAAGGATTATCGGCGCTTCTTCTCTCGCTGGTAAAAAAGGTCAGAAACATTTTTAGATTTGTTGTAGGGTGAACCAGCTCATTCTGGGCACTAGGTACTGGCCTCTGGGTACTCTGCAACGAAGTTCACTGTCCGCGGCTTAACGCAGAGCGCGGGTGAGTCTATCATTTTGCGGACTAACTGCCAGGCTTATTGCTTTCAATTAAGGTCATCAAGCGAATTGGGAAAACACGGAATTACGGTCAATGCGTATGCCTCAGGCGCATTTGATACCCCGCTTCGTAAGTGATACAATTCCACGAAATGAGAACCGTTTTAACCTGTTGCACATGGTAGTCCAGAAAAACAACCCGACCTGTGCGGAAACAAATAGTAAAAAGAAGAGCGATTTTTACAAAAAAGGCTCATTGTTTGACTGTGGATGTCATTCTGACATCCTTCTCTCTTTCTTACTGTCAGCTGAGCGCGGTGACTTCCTTTGGTTAGATGAGAACTCCTCAATACGTTGCAAATTTGGTGGTTTATATTGCATCGAAGGGAGAACATCTCAATGGACAGAGTGTGAGTGACTGGATGGACCGTACATTCATCATATTGACGAATTTCATGTTCGCTCGCAGATTTCGTGTGACAAACGATGTTATTTTGACTAACTTCGTCGAATACGCGACAATGACGATGTATTTTATTTCTCTTCAATCTCGAACGCTCACCAGGCGCATCAATCTATAATGAAACACGAGGCGCGACGTTGGCTACCACCGAGCTACATGCAGTTCTGTCTACCGATTTGACCGGTTTCACCATCCTTGCGACTGCCACCGTGTTTTATTCACATGCTTGAAACCAGGGCTGAGTAGTAAGCCTTTTGGACGAGGCCTGCCCGGCGTCATGTGTATTTGCATCCCGCCAGGAATGCATAAATGGCGGTGAACATTGTTCTTCCTAAATCACGGAAACGATGGCACATGATACGGGAACTATCTGGTATCATAATGCAACTTGGTCATTCCAGACCCAAAGGTCCTTTTTGCCACAGGTACCGCTAGAGTTTCACCTAACAGCTACCTATTTTGTGAAGAAAGGCTTTTTCCACCGTTGACAGCAAGGGTCACTGTTTTTGGTGTGGTCTTCTCCCAAAGCATCTGATAGCTGGTTATTATGCTTCGCGAAACTCGGATATCTCAGGGACTACTCCTATTTGAAATCATCTGCTCGTGCGCTTGAAACTCGGACTCAAAACATTTATAGAACCTATCTCAACATAAATGACCCGAAGTCGAACTTCTTCATCGGTGGTATAGCTCCAGGCGGCCGCTTTCAACCTTTAAAATAGTGACCCAAGCTTGCCCGAGCTTCACTCTCAGCGATTACACGACGTTGTATCGATACTAATAGACCGAAACTGACACAAGCTGTCCGCTACCTCGCAGATATGAACCGAACAGATACTAGTTCATCCAAGATCATTGAGTCGCAGATGCCAAACTATGATCAGCATGTTCACGATATCTCTGTCGACATGGAACTCGAGAGGAATGCCGTTCGAAAGCTAGACTACACTATTATTCCTTTGATGGCCATGTTCTATCTTCTTAGTTTTCTCGTAAGTACCACTCGTTCTGTTAGCAATGATATATCTGACGTTTTGACTTCCTGAAAGGACCGGGGCAATATTGGTTGGTTATTTCTGAGAAGAATTTTAGTTGGAGCGTCATATCTAACCAGACATAGGAAATGCTCGCGTTGCAGGTTTGCAGAAAGACCTTCACATGACAGATCAGCAGTATCAGATCTGCATCACTGTTCTCTTCGTGTACGTTACAAAAACCTCTCTCCCTTCTCATATGTGCTGATGTCTACCCAAGGCCATATATGGCTGCCGAATTGCCGGCAAATCTGCTTCTCCGCAGGATCGGCCCCAAAATTATGATGCCAGCTCTACTTACACTCTGGGGCATCATAGTTACTTTGCAAGGTAAATTGTCAAATTATGGTGCATCTTTTCTTTCTCATACAAGGATGAAGGGCTTGTCACTTCTTACGAAGGTTTGGTTACGGTTAGGGCTTTCCTGGGCCTTGTGGAAGGGCCAATGCTTCCCAGCATCGTGTTGTATTTATCTGGATTTTACACTCGTAAAGAACTATCGCTCCGGTAAGTCTAGAAGCCATTATTGCAACACTCGTTTCATCGCCCCGGTTGTCGCCAGAGTGGCGCTTTTCTTCTCATCTGCTTCGGTAAGCACCTAATCAGGTTATCATATGATGGGTAAATGAATACTTAAGCTCAATTGGGTCCAGCTTTCTGGAGCTTTTTCAGGACTGCTCGCGGCTGCCATTCAAAAATTGGATGGCATTGGAGGCAAGGCAGGTTGGGCATGGATTTTTATTCTGGTATGTGCCTTTCGTTCGTAGTCTTCCATATTTTTACTGATGGAATGATCAGGAAGGTTTGTTTACCGTCGTAATGGGAATAGCAAGCTTCTTCCTGGTGTCATCCACTCCGCGAGACTCTAAGTTCCTCACTGACAGTGAGAAAGAGTGCGTTACCCGCTCTACATAAACTCATCTGACGTCTGTAACTATGGAATGCCTTCGACAGCATAATCGAGCGGAGACTTGCAAGAGATCGTCCTTCTATTAGCCCGACTGATAAGTTCGCCCTGAAGGAAATATTCGGATTTCTCACGTCACCTCACGTTATTCTGCTCGTTATCTTGTTTTTCATGATCGGAACGACCCTCTACGGCCTTGCTCTCTTCCTGCCTTCTATTGTCAGTCAACTCGGATTCAGCGACACGAGGACGCAGCTTCTGAGTGTTGGGCCATTCGCTGCCAGCTTCTGCTGTAGGTGGTTCTGTCAAGCAGAGCATCATGATTGAACGCAAGCTAATTCTTGGCTCAGTTACTCTTATTTCTGCGTACTTATCTGATCGATATGAAACTCGTGCGATTCCGATAGCCATAATCTCTACAATTGCTGTCGTTGGATATGCTGTCTATTTGTGTCAGTAGTTTCCTTGAACCGTCTTGCCGTGCTCAAATCACTGTCAACTGTAGCTACAACAAACAAGTATGTCGCCTATGGGTCTCTTTATCTCACAGTTCCGGGCGTGTACGCAACAGCTCCAATTATATCGGCATGGATGGCCAACAATTCTGAACCATATTATCGACGTGCGACCAGCATTGCCTTGGGTTTGGTCTCGACTAACATTGTGGGTCAACACATACACATAATACGTGCCAGGCTCTGACTTTTGCTAGGGAGGAATTTTGACTACATGGAGCTTTCCAACCAAGGAAGGCCCACGCTTCACAAAGACGACAGTCATGAACCTGGTCTTGTATGTATCTTTCCCTATTATATTGATCGATTCCGTTCCAATCAATGATTTTCGTCCCAGCTGTACTATCGTAGTTCTTGGCTCATCAGCCAATGCCATATTCCTCATTCGTATGAACACATTGAAGCAACGACGCCGTGGCGAGATTTTGGCGCCTTATGTTGACGATAAGAACCCCGATGGAGGAGTGAGGGCATGGACGGAACTAGGAGATAAACACCCTGATTTCCGGTATATCGTCTAAAACTGACGTGACGTACTTGGCAGAATGACTAGTTTTATTGGGAGTGAAGGCAATTTTTTGTCAATGTAAGCCCTCTAGATTCGGTGTCCAGTACACAGCATTGCACGTATGGGGTCACACTCTCTTCTAGGATGAAAACTAGACGGAGCTGTTGAAGTCGTAACGAGGAGGGACATCTGCGTCGAACCCAGGGCTGATTCGACTGATCCCTGCGCCTAAGTCCTCCTCCCTCTCTCTCCTCATAACATCCATCAGGTGCGCAATCTCAGCCGGCGGTACATTCGAATTCCGCAGATTGTTGATAAAAATAGCCTGTTCCTCTGTCAACTCTTTGCCGTTCGGTGCCAAAAAGCTTGCTGAAAATTGAGATTTGGCGTGCGTAAATGGCCCTGTAGCGTACACCTGAGAAGAATTTGATGGCGCGCTCGTCTCGCTAGTAGTTGGCATGGAATTGGCTTCGGTGAATGGAACAGATGATTCTTGGAGGATGTTACTTCGTGGAATCAACGCAGATGTGGTGGCATGTGTGAGAGTGCTGGAAAGAGATGGATGAAATGAGCTTACGCTCCGGTCGTGGGTGTAGGCGGTTGGGAAAGAAGTTGTGGATAAGTTCGTATATGTGAATGGCTGAACCAATTGAGAAGATGGTGGGAAATGGGAGCTGTAGTGTGCGGGCGGCGGGCTGAATGTCGTAAATGTCTCCTCGAGCCTTATGGGACTATCGTCCAGATCGATCTCGGTAACGTATTGTGATGACTTGTTCCTCCGACACAAAAGCAGAGCAAAAACGATCGCTGCTATCACTGCAATTCCTCCCACTGTACTACCAACGACGGGCCCAATGATGGAGCTAACATAATTCAGATCATGGCGACTGAAATGGCATAAGGTCACTTACTACGAATGAGAAGTGTCTGTAGATCCATTTCCACTCAAAGGTGCAGATACAGAGGATGGAGAAACCGTATCATTCACGGCGGCGTAGTCAAAACGAAGGAGGCTTCCCATAGTAGTTCCGTTTCTGTAGATGTAATCCACCAAAGCGACGTTCAATGTATGAGGTTCTGAGGCCAAATTTTGCATGTTATATAACGTGACATTGTATGCAAGGTCGGTGGGTTCGGGCAGACCGAACATACTGGCCGTCATGGATACGTTTCCGTCAAGGGTCATGGTGGTATTAACCGGATTGTATGACTGTATAACTAGAATTGTGATTCCCGATCCTGAAATCATGACTGGTAAAAAAACGTTTGCCTTGGGAGGAAAGAATACTTGCCTGTGAAGGGGATTTGGAAATAGCACGAGTCGGATTGAGAACAAAGGTTTTCTTTTGGAGCCATGAGATACAGCACTTTTGCGACAAAAGCATAACTCACGATTTACAGTGCTTATAGAGAACAGTCAGTGACAGTTTCTGACATAAATCAGTATAAACTCACTAGGTTTGGTCGTAGCATTTAGCTGCGTCTGCAGAATTGTTTTTTATTCCAGGGACCTTGCGGTTCCAAGGTATAGATCCTGTGGAATATTGGACAAGAGGATCGCTATCATCGATTAAGTGCATTGCCTAGGTGCGCGGTGCTCAGCAGGAGGGAGACGGGAAACCAGCATACCAGGATTGTCCAATGAGAGTATGAGAGAATGATCTCTCAGACTATAGGATATATCATACAGGGTTAGTCGCTCAAAAGCCGCCTTGCTCGGAGGTATGCATCGCAACTCGAGGCTTCCAAGTGTCAAATTAGCCAAATTAGGATATGGGCGGTCATGCAACCCCCACGTGCTGCAAGAACCGGTGTAATGGCGCGGTTGTCTCCGCGCCTGCCGCCCACTGTCATTGCTGGCGCTCTTCACCACGCACGCATTCCATCGATCCAGGTCCTACAAACATATTTATTAGAGTAGCCTGCGCCTGTGTCCATATCTGACATTGCATATAACTGAAAATGACTTATGGTGGCGTGATAAATATACTATTGTAGGACTAGTACTGCTATCTCCCTTCAGTAAGAAATATTATAAGATATCCAAGAGCAATGAGAGAACAAGAAGGAAAACACTAACCGCAGGTGTATCAAATGTTCGCCGGCCGAATTGATCGGTATCACGATAATTATCACGAGTCTGCATAAATAGTCCACTGCGGTGGTAGCAATGGACAATGAGATAAGTACGATTCGATCATAAGCTGTTTCAGGTCCCCTGGGCGCGTGCGGCGTAACTGCGAGTAATCGATCATCATCATTCTCTTGTGGTGCCTACGGGAGGCTATCGCTTATCACTATTTTGCCCACCTATCTGTCTGGTCGTGGTAAAAATTCAGCAGAGAGTTCGAAGTAGTCACGGTTTGTAACTTTTAAACAGCTGGATTTCACACAATAGTGGAGATAGACAGGGGAGGAATGTAATAAACGATCTATACCAAGCCACCACTGCCAGTGGTGTTGCTCAAATTCCCGGTGCCCGCCAAACGCCTGATACTGTTTTAAGCGAATGCAGTGACTACAACGGCGTTGTAAAGTAAAACGTAGGCATTTATGCATCTGAACTCCGCTAAACAGTAACATACTCCTCGGGGCAGTGAGGTGTTGACAAGTTCTGGCAAACCTCAGCCTGCGTACAAATCTGGCATAATGCAGTGTTTCAAGAGATTGTTGGGTCTCTTTCAATTTGTATTTACATTTTTTGAGCTGATGATGCAAGTAATCGTGCACAGACGGTCGCGACGCCTCAAGACGCATTCTCGATCGGATTATTAGTCTCCAATTTGGGTAACGAACCAACCGAGAAGTACATAGATCGCCCGAGAGTTGCTGATTACAATTTACGTTTGGATTAGGTCCGCATTGACCACGAGATCATTCCATACCGCCCCTATAACTATTTGATTTGATATCTAACGAACTCTAATGAACATGCTGCAGATGGTCACAAAACCTTTAGTCGAAATGTGCCGTTCTGTGAGCACTGACTAGGATACGACCTAAATTACAACTTTTGGTACGACGACCCTCGTCCGAAGAATATACGCTTGGCAGAAAAATCAACTGTTCGTCGGCGGCTGGGATCTACTTCTAAATAACTGTGAGAGACAGAATATGGGAGTTCCCACAACTGATGCTACATAAGTGGGCCGAAGACAAGTTACCACGGGAAAGTTGTTAACATGGCTGCCCACAACCTCTGTGCATGTAAGTGGTGGTGATGGATAGCGATCTTGGAAGTGAAGCAAACCAACCGAATAGCCCTCGGAAGTGGATCATCAATAAGTTTGGCTCAAATCTCGTTCATCCCTGACCGTTCTCGCGAGGCCTCCGGACGTTCGGTTCCGAAAATGACTTGCTTTGTATGTGATATCCGGAAACAAGCTTATACATCGTTGTGTGGTTATGATAAATATATAAGTCTTGTGTATGGGACATCCGAAGCTTAGAAGCAACTACAACGCTCACCGGAAACGGTCACCTTTGCCTCATCTCTACTTCCGTGGTATTTCTGACACAGATGCCGGAGGAGAAATTCCAACTTGCCCGTCGGCCAAGTGCACAGGAATATCGTTCGTGAGGTCTGGTTCGCCCATGGCTTGTCTATTGGCTGCTGTATTCAACAGTTTCGCGTACTTAGGTTGAACAAACATGGCCCTAGAGTCATCGACGGTCAATCACTCAATCATTAAGTTGGAGGTGAGCGAGCTAACTTCGCGTCTGTGAGAAGGAGGCCATTGGTATCCTCTACGTAGCCTTGAACCCAAACTTTGCGTCCTTGAAGTTGAACCAGTTTCGTCCTTATAACAATGAACTGTGATGAATGAAATATTAAATTTGGCTTTGGAAACACGATGCAGACTGAGGTTGATACACGAAGGATAGCGAGAGAAGCTCACCTGGTCCGCCTTCGTGGGCGCACGGTAGTTCAATTAGCTGTTACGCCGACTTTTTCTGGAAGATTATTGATCGCCTATGACATGAGTTTCGGCATATTCGGACAGAAAAGGCAGATCAAGATCTCACCGTACGCGCTAAAGTTTCATCCAACAGCGTGGCCAACAACCCTCCATGTATGATCCCGTCATGCCCACACAGACCCCTGCCGACATGCACAAAAGCAATTATCTCACTCTCGTCTTTCCTACTCCTTATAAGAGGTGCAGTTGCCAACTTCCCCGGACCTCTTAACGCTCCTGCCGTCAAATTATTCACACGTCTTTCCTCTGGGAAGTTGAAGTACGGCCTAGTTTCATACCACTCGTCTGCATCCGACCTGGATCGATGTGTTTGTAATAATGGAAGTGATTGAAGTTGTGCCTCAATGCTTGCGGTGTACGCGTGAGCAGCAGGTGAGTTTGGGTCCAATGAAGGGCCAGAGGCTGCTCGTGGAGATATGAGCGTGGCAATGGGAGGTGGATAGAGGGCTCCGACGGTGTAGGCTGCGAGTGAAAATGTGGTGGCTAGCGAGACGTTGCGGATGATACGAAATCTGTTGGCCGCTTTCGAAAGCGAAGGACCAGATTGTGAGGCTGTGGAGAAGAACCGAACGTTACAAGCTCGTATGCCGCCGCATCTGAGCAGGACATTCGACATGATCGCAAACGAAATATCGCCTCTAAACTCAATCAAAAGTCGAACCTATTAATGTTACCAACAGACTCGTAGGTGAAGTGGTAACTTGTGTCCGCGATTGTGTCCGCGATTGGTTATCGGTTACGGGTCAAACCGCGTTTAGGCAGCAGATTGCAGCAACAAATTCAGAATATACACGATAAAATAAATAGACTACCAAGGTGCATATCAGGTCAAGAATATAGAGTCATGTCACGTCACCGTCTGCAAATGCTTCACAATGCCTCACTATCACTACCTGAACTCCGCGGCTTCGTGAATACCGTAACAGCTGAAACCCATGCATCCCAAATCACGGCTCCAGTGGACACCTGCCTAACCCTGCGCCTCTCGATGGCATCAAATGCGGCTCCCTGCCTAAGCCAGTCCATGTCGACGTATTTGGAGAACACAAACAGTTTAAAAAACCCTGTGTCAGACACTTCGCCCGGGTTGAGCGTGAACACGAGCGGGTCTCCACCTACCCCGTAGCCGATGGCCACTTGGGTTGGATCAGATCCTTGCTGATGACGGAGCGGTGCAGTGCATGTGGGTGACGAAGGGGTGAATAATTCCTAAGAATGGCATCAGTCAGTGTACCTTACAGCAGGCCATAGAAACGGACGCACCGATATGCTATAGTCTGATGGATCAAAGTAAAACAGATAAGGAAACAGATCGTATCGAGAACGATTTGTTATTGCGAGACCATATCGCGCCTCCATATCCGCTTGTACCCTTGCGTCGTTATTACCGAGAAGATTCCCAACTCCTTCGTCAGGCACCCATTCACTGCTACCTGACTGTTTTCTCAGCCTAAACAGCTCCAACGAGACCTTTTGCTCGAAAGGATCGTCAGCACGGTGCCTGGCGAGGTGATAATTGAATTGCGCAATCGCGTCGAAGATGTACGCGAAGTGACTAAGCTTGTTCACGGAATCGAATTGTGTGGTGACGCTCGCGTATTTTGGGATGAGGGAATCCAATCGCTCAACGCAAAGGATATCTTCGGTTGCGGATTTCCGTTTAACGACAATATCAGCGTTAGCGCGCCCAAGGACTTGAACAAACCCATTTCCAAGCATGAGCCGAACTTGGTCTCCCTGCGTAATGTCTCGATCCGGGAACAACGCCCGTGCTAGCCGATCTTCTGCTTTCAACTCGATGGCCACTTTCAGCGTGTAAGCATCGTTCTTCCAACTTGACACTACTGCCCTGGCTCCCTCGGGAATATCGAATTTGTCGGCTTCGGGACATTGCTTCAACTTGGACGAATCGAGCCCGACGGAGAGCGCAACGAGAGTACCCAGGATCACCGGGGCAGAGGCAGTGGAGTCCAAGCCATGCACCTCGAACTCCGTTCCGACAACGACGCCTTGAATGCTACCAGCGCAGACTTTAATGTGCCCACCCGCCTCAACCAGCTTAAACGCCTTCGGATCCGCTGCCGACATCTTCCGATTAAACAGAAATCTCGTCTTATTCTCGCCCTCGCACTGTGGCTTCTGATTAATCAACTCCGGCAGTTGGTTCAGCAGATCCGCGTACGTGACACGATCCAAATCGACAAGCTGGAGTTGCTTCAAAAGGTTGTCCGTGAAGAATCCGCATGGAGTCCCATCAGCTGTGGTGGCCTCGTGGGCGTATTGGTGTTGGCAGCATGCGGCCAGGAGGACATGGGATGCCATGTGCTTATGCTTGAATCCGGCAGGAATAATGGCTTCGATGGCCCGAGCGGTGCCGGTGTCCAGTATATTGCTATCCAGGGAAGGTGGGATTAGGGTCTGGGGCGGTGTTTCGACGAAGCGTGCCGTGATAGGAGTTTTGTCGGATGTTTCGCGTGTGATCCCGCCTGCATGGCAAGAGTCAATAATGACGGTCTGGAAAAACGGACAGCGTAAGTCAGTTGCAGCAAAAGGAAGGAATGCCGTAAGACGAACAATATTATCCCCTTTGATAGCCGCAAGCTCGCGTAACAGCAGGTTAATAGTCCGATCAGGAATTCCATGTATCGTCTCTCCGTTCTCATCGATCATCCCATCATCATACGGACATAGCGTCTCGATTCTCCCGTCGGTCGCCGCCCAGCCATTCGGCGCGGTCACGCGGCTCCCATGCCCCGCATAATAGAATATAATTGCATCCCCTTCATCGATGTTGTCGTTTGTTGTGAGGTGTTTGCGGAAGGTAGCAAGGATCGCCTTGCGTGTCGCATTTTTGTCTATGAGAAGCACGATTTGAGAGTCGGGGACGCGCAGACGCTCGTTGAGAAACGTTTTGAAGGTTTTGGCGTCATTTACGCAGCCCTTGAGGAAAGAGATATGAGGGCTGGCATACTGGGAGGCGGATAAGATTAGAAATATGAAAATAATTTGAGAATATGTGCGCACCTGGTCGATGCCAATTATGAGGGTAAATATGCGACATTTGGGGCCTCTATTGAGTTAAGATAAGCGTCTTTAAAAATAATAGGGCAGACGGAAAGACAGACCTGGGCGCAGTCGTCATCGGGATTTTCCTGTCAATTTCTGTTTGCCGTCAGCACTGAAGCGATCAGTCTGGTGATGGGAATTTGTTGGGTTCGTGGATTCTTGAATCAGCCAGACTGGTTATGATACGGCTAAACAAGACGTGCTTGCGAATAAGGCTTGTTTTATATAGCCTAACCTTGACATCTTGGTGACCATTGGCTGTGTTTTCCAAAAAGGTAATAAGTTGGCAGTGTTCAACAGCATCCCGATTGAAGACTGACAATGTATGTATCGTTCCACTTTAGATGAACCACTCGGTCGGAAGCCTTGCTTGGAAGACTTGGTCTCCAATCCCGACTATGTTTAAAATTTCGGAGTGGTGAGGCTGTACGGTACACAGAGGATCCGTGTAAGTATGAGAAGAAGTAGGAAGTCGCTCATACCTGAGAAGTCAAACGTTGAGTCTCAAACATACACGCAGGTCAACCAGCAGCGCGCCAGCAGAGAATGGCCAGCTGTGGTGTCGTCTCGCTATCGGCCACTAGTTGCCTCATAGATCTGTGGAGGGCGGCAATAGTAGTACAAAGTGAAGCTATTACGGTCGCATTACACGTGTCTTCCAAAAATGGCAATTTCGGTGTGCCTTGGCGCGCCACACTGAGCACGTTTGCAGTATTCGTTCTTCTGCGATCCTCCTGCTCTAAAGTATAGCAATGAGCAGAACTCATGCATGGAAACTGACTACAACCCTCTGCTTCACATGAATGCCATTGCCCTGATTGGATTTTTTATTGTTTTTTATTTCCTTATGAACTTGTTATGAACAGAATACAGAAGGATAAGTAAGTGACGCGCACCATATCATGCGTTTGTGCTTCTTTGATGATTACGATTCGCTCTCCAAGTTGGTATCTGGAGTGGTTACGAGTCTATATTTCACTCACCTTTGAGCTTCGGATTCATCCGAGCATTTTCCCGTTCCTCGTTATCCAAATCTCGGTTGCGTAAGCGGGACATCGTTGGGAGAAGTAGCTCGCGATGAGCTGGGTGCGGTATCTGGGCTGGCTTGAGAGCAAGGGCAGTCTCAGCTGCATGTTTCAACGGCTGCCTCTGCAGCACGAAACATGTTGATGGCCTTTTGCTGGGACGGAAGAGCTGCCTGTTCGGAATGTGCAAGGAGTGCGGCTGACGGTTTGGGATTACATTGCGGGCACTCGATGCGAGGCTCATCTTCGCCGTCTGTTAGGACTTATACCTGTCATCTTTGTGGCCGGAGTACGTGACAACAGAACGATTTTTATCACAGACAGGATTACCTTGCGCGATTATGGAATCTCCGATTGCTGCGACCACTACTAATATAACAGTGGCCAAAAGCCACAGCCTGGGCCGCTGCCTTTGGCTTTGGAGAACTCCAGGCCAGGCCAAAGCCGTCGTCGACTCGTCAGGCTATGACTTTGGCCTTGGCCCACGGGTATAATGCACTCTGTGCTGGAGGCTATAAGGTACCACATCATGACTGGCGACTGGTGACACATCCTTTGCTCAGCCAAAGAAAATATGGCCATTCTATCTGGCCACATCAAGTCTAGCACATTTACTAAAATACCGTTCGCTGATTGGCGGAGCGAAGGAATTTTTTCTTTTCTGATTTTGGAATTACTAGTGGAATTCGGTGCTAATTCCTACATTCTGTTGGAAGTTGACCACTCCGATCAGCTCCACAATTCAAATTTTCGGACAGCAGATACTT
>KN833019.1:13338-32710 GCA_000827315.1 Piloderma croceum F 1598 | reverse complement strand
GCAGATGGGTTCAAAATCAACCATTCCGTTGTATTTATAAGTGAGCAACCCAACGATGGTGTTGTTTGGTCTGTAGCAGAATCAACAGATGGCTGACGCGTCAACAACACGTCAACAGAGTGGATAAAGTTTGGTATAAAGCGGACGCGGAGATCCGAAACATGTGTGCGACACCCACTTATCGCACATGGTCAAATCTATCTAAATTTAAATCAGTGTCACCTCAAGGGAAAATACGGTGCAAAGTGAATTTTACCTTCATTTTATCCTCATACCATCAGTGAAATGCCATCTGTTCACTACTGTGCATTTTGTCATGGCCAAGTCCCGACAATAGATGGGATCAAGCGCCACTATGCTCGAAAGGCTGACTGCCGCAAGAAGTTTCAAGCTGAAATTGGGAAGTCAATTGTCACCGTCTTTGATGATGAAATCCCCGACCCACCTCAGTCGGCACCTAGTCCTGAAGCCCTATCATCAGACGAAGGGTCTCAGCCAGACAATATTGATGTTCCGATGGCTGGTGATGACTTCATTCCTGGGCGAACACATTCACGGTCTCCAACTGCAGACGAGAACCAATCTGGACAGCAATCCAAACGCGCTTGGGTCGAGGAAGTTGAGGACGAGGATTCTCCAGAAGTAGGAAGATATACACAAGAATATCCTGGCTGTGTCGCAGATACTTTGGGGTTGTAAAAGACTAAGTTTGAGAAGATTTGAGAGGATCAAAAATTGGAGGGACTGGAACCAGAGGCTCCGTTTGCAGATGAAGAGGAGTGGGAGTTAGTAAAGTGGTTGATGAAAAATGTAGGCCAGACGAAGGCTGATGACTTCCTGAAACTTCCCATAGTAAGCATACTTTTACCTAACTTGTAAATACAGCTTGATGACCAACGGCGATCTTGCAGACACAGAAGCGACTAAATTTGTCAGTCCAAAATAACCGCTCACTCCTCCAAAAGGTTGACAGCTTGGCTACGGGCCCAGAGTGGACTTGCGAGATAGTGACAGTGCATGGAAATAAAGTTGGTCAGGATGGGACGATGATGACGGAGGATTTGGAATTATGGAAACGTGACCCTGTCGAGTGCGTCAAGGAGTTGATTGGGAATCCTGCATTCCAGAACTTGGTCTCCTATGTCCCTCAGCGCGCATATGCTGACAAAGCTGGCTTGAAGCGCATCTTTGACGAAATGTGGACGGCCGACTGGTGGTGGGACACCCAGGTACTTTATACAGTCTTCTGTGGATCCAAACTCTAGAATTCTGCAGGGTAAACTTCCAGATGGCGCCGTTATAGCCCCTGTTATTTTGGCATCGGACAAGACACAATTGTCACAGTTTCATGGTGACAAGCAGGCATGGCCCGTCTATTTGACGATTGGCAATATTGAGAAGGAGACACGACGCAAACCATCCGCACATGCGACGGTACTGGTCGGGTATATACCCGTCACCAAGCTCGATTGCTTTACAAAAGCTGCGCGACCCCTCGCTGGCTATCGCCTCTTTCATCTCTGCATGTCAAAACTCCTTAAGCCTCTTGTCGAAGCGGGAAAGCATGGTGTTGAGATGGTGTGTGCCGATGGATTTATCCGGCGAGTGTATCCAATCCTCGCAGCATATGTTGCGGACCATCCGGAACAGTGCTTAGTTGCATGTTGCAAGGAAAATCGATGCCCACGTTGCGTAGTCCATCCGAATCAGAGAGGGGATCTAGTAGATTCAGTATTGCGAGATCCAGAGAGGATTTTAAAGGTGTTAGAACGAAAACGCAAGGGACGTAAACCTAGACAATTCGATGATGAAGGCCTTCGCGCGGTCTTCAATCCATTCTGGAAGGACCTACCCCATGCAAACATCTTTGCGGCCATTACGCCCGACATCCTTCATCAGCTCCACAAAGGGGTATTTAAAGACCACCTGGTCAAGTGGTGCACCAGTCTTGTTGGAGAGGCAGAGATTGACGCGCGGTTCAAAGCGATGAAAGGCTACCCAGGTTTATGGCATTTCAAAAAAGGCATCTCCCTTGTATCGCAGTGGACAGGTGCCGAGCACAAACAAATGCAGCGCGTCTTTGTTGCTTTGCTTGCTGGCGCCCCGAATGTCGACGATTGTGTTCTCATGGTTGTCCGTGCTCTAACAGATTTCATCTACTACGCTCAGTTTCAGCTGCACACCTCGGATACACTGGATGTGATGCAGTCCTGTCTCGACACATTTCATAATCACAAGGACATTTTCATTGAACTTGGCCTTCGCGAAGACTTCAATATTCCCAAGTTCCATGCCATGCAGCACTACATTAATGCTATTCGTGCTCTCGGCAGTGCAGATGGCTATAACACTGAGTTTTCGGAGCGACTGCACATTGACTATGTGAAGGAAGGTTACCGTGCCAGTAACAAACGGGACTATGTGGAACAGATGGCTTTGTGGTTGCAACGTCAAGAGGCGATTGATTCTCACTCTGCATATCTCACTTGGACCCACGCAACAGTCAAGTCCATTCCACTTCCGAGTGACAGCGATTTTGATGATAATGAAACTCCGGAGTCAGAGGCCCCTAACGATGACGATGACATCATTCCTGACGATGACAGACCTTTATATCATGTAGCCAAGAACAGTCCTTTACCTCACCTGCCCGTTGCTCGCTTGGAGGACGCGTTTGGCGCTGTCGACTTTCTTCCTGTGCTCACTGCATTTTTGAAAGTGAACATCCCCCGATCTCCCGCTACCTTTATTCAGCCTAGTACTATGGACCGCTTTGACGTCTACAACCAAGTCACACTACATCTTCCACCCAACCCGTACCTCAGCAGTGAGCCCCTTACCACCCGTATTCATGCGACGGCTGCTGTTCCTGCCAAAGGTCGGAAACCTGGGACACCAGCCCATTTTGATACTGCAATGGTTATTGACCGTCAGGGTGATGGTACATCCAGTAAGTTTGGAATCTTATTGATCATTAAAACATTGAGCTAACAGCAATCCTTCTAGTGCTTCGAGTGGCACAGGTACGAGTGCTCTTCAAGTTACCAGTGCAATTTGGGACTTTTCCTCACCCTCTGGCATACGTCGAGTGGTTCACACCATTGCGCGACCCGGAACCGATTGTTGGGATGTTCAAGATTTCTCGATCTACCCGTAACCATCGTCGCAATGCTGCTGTAGTGAGTGTGGGTGACATAATGGAAGATAGTCACCTGTCGGTGTTTGCTCGAGGTGAAATTGACCCTACATGGACATCAGACAATATCTTGGATGTCGGGACTCTCTTTTATGTCAACCGTTACATAGACATCAATAGATTCTCAACGTCTATGTGATTTCGCGCTATGTGTGACGCGATTTACACTCAATAAATCACACTCACCATAATTGGATTAGCAATTAAGAGATACTACGCGTCTCTCGTGCCCGCACATCTGACTCAAAATGATGTCCAAATGTGTAACTCAGGCAGGTGTTGATATGTTGAGGTATGTTGGCTTGATAGTACAGGGAGGCTATATATATCCCAAGCAAGATACATTGAACAGTGGATCGGCACGCCTTGACTATTTCAGGCTACGAGGCACGTCAAATGTCTCCCATGGCTACACAGATGTCCTACGGAAATCACCGGAAGCAGTGTTGGCCCTGTCGATCTCCCGATGGCAACCAAGTTCGGCACAGAGCTACCACCGAAAACGACTTTCCTGATGTGGTAAGTCTGTGCTCAGATCAACCCCTCCTGGTCCATCCCCCTAACATTGCTGAACCAGTCCTGCTACCCCCAGATGCACTCAATGCTTTCCCCACCTCTTTTAATGCCTGGTAAGCTGTTCCAGGTGTTCCAGATGCTCTGGGATGCCTGCAGATGCCATGGTGAGTACTTGCTCCCATCCCCCCAGAACAGATTACCTCACTGACCGCTTATTTCTGACCCTATGTCTATCAAATGTTTAGGACCTATTTAGGAGGTCTATATGTAGGTTTTCTACATGTTTTTGAGGTGGATAAGCGGTGGGATTGGTCCTAGGTGAGTGCCTCATCTCCTACCACCATTTCTGGTCATGCTGACCTTTCTGCTCGCTTCTGCAGGCTATAACCTCTTGTTTGGGACCATCTAGTCATGCATAATGCATGGAAAATCGTCGTTTTGAGATCCCTTGGATAGGTGAGCCCTAATTGACCCCCCTGTCCTCATGTTCCCCCTACCCCCCTTTATATCTCCTCTCCTATCCCCACCAGCTACACCCCTTCTATCTCCACATCATAACATACCTATATAAGTTCCTCACCGACTTTTTTATACCACCAAAGCACCCCCATTCATATTGTATGCCAGCCCAGCCCCCTACCCTACCATTTCGCTTTTTTGTACTATTTATAGCCTTCCCCCTGCTACCAGCACCATACACCATCTTTCCAATTTATATACCATTGCTTTTCTATATTCCTCCACCTCTTCCTGGCCCACCCCATCCCCCTTCCCCCTACCCCTCATTTTCGCTTTTTGACTCATTTATGGACGCTTTCCTGCATGTATTTTTATTCTATTCCATAGATACATGTACATATATGATTACAAGCATTGAATCCATGACATTTGACCGCTTTTTGGGGGTGAAACCAGCTGCCAGAGCAAGGGGAATATATTGCTATATATTGTGAGAACTAGTGATTGAAAAAGCATCCAAATATTCATGGACACCCTCTGACATATACCCAAGGCATCCCATACAACAAGAATACAATAGGGAGGCCCTGTGGTAACCTACTGCAGGCCCCATTTTGCAGTAGTAGGGTCTGCACAGCCACCATCCCACTAGATAAGCTAGATTATCCATAAAGAGCTGGGTTTCCCACCATCCCCAAAAAGCGGTCAGTGGCTAATGAAAAGCCCCAGTATCAAATGCAATCCCTAGTGAAATCATCCAGTAGCAATTACAACACCTGGTGAAATGTTCCTGCAGCAATTGCAATATCTGGTGAAATGGCCCTGCAGTAATTGCAACACCTGGTGAAATGGTCCCACAGCAATTGCAATACCTGGTGAAATGGCCCTGTTGTAATTGCAACACCTGGTGAAATGGTCCCGCAGCAATTGTAATGTCTGGTGAAATGGCCCTCCAGCAATTGCAACACCTGGTGAAATGGTCTTGCGGCAATTGCAATATCTGGTGAAATGGCCCTGCAGTAATTGCAACACCTGGTGAAATGACCCTCCAGCAATTGTAATATCTGGTGAAATGGCCCTGCTGTAATTGCAACACCTGGTGAAATGGCCAAGCAACTGCAAGCATTTAGTGATATCAAGCCCTTACAACTCCTGTGATCTGGTAATACCAAAACCCTTGTAATTTGTAAGGTGAGTGCACCATGACTTTGTTGTAATTGCTGGGATTTGGTGTACCAAATTAACAGCATCTACTGATTTCCTCAAGTTCATCAATCATCGTACTGGAGCCGTGTTCATTGCGTTCGCTGTGTATACTGATGAGGACGGAGAACAGACATATGCCAGGTAGGAATCCAATTACTTACAACTCTATGTTTACACTGATTGGTTCAAAGATATGAGACTGAGGGGCTTGATTTCTTCGCATCCAGAAAGGAGCATCGGAAAGGGCCTAACAATATCGTTGATATCTGGAAAGACTTCAACCTCGGCCGGTCATATTACCAATTATTTTTTCTTCACTAATGAATTCAACTGATACAGAATCCGCTGAGGAAGCGGATAACCAAGAGGCACTGGATTTCGATGAGAAGCAGTACCCACAACTCCCTGACAATGTTCTAGACATGCGGCTTCATCGTTGGAAAGCAATTCTGAGACTGTTTATGGCAGTGACAAGGCGTACGTGGATCCTTGTTGGCACAGTTGGCTGAGCCTAATACAAAACAGGATACTACCAGCTTAGTGGGCGCATTCCATGGGCCAATATTGCAGAGCATCCATCGTGCCATCTCAAAAAGAAGTCACGCCCAGATTGCGACTACAAGCTTGAAGACCCATTGCACATGAAGTCCGATGCCATTGATGCGTGGCTCCAACATTGGCTCAAGATCCAAAAAAAGGGCAAACGTCCTCTGGTGCTCAAGGATGGCTTGGAAAAGGCATCCGATCAGGATGCAAACAAGAATCCGAAGGTAGTGGACCAACGGACCTCAAAGAAGTCAAAGGACGGATACATTGAGCCTGACAATGATGAGGAGGCACCTCAAATCGACGATGGTGCAGCTGATGGCCTGTTGGTTCCAAAGTCACCATCTAGGGTGTCTCCTACTGAGGCGAGGCACCAAAGCTTCCTAAAGTCCCTTTCCAATGATGTGCAATACAAGGAATTACTCCTTCTTCTTCTTGCTGCCAAGGTGAGTAACATTTCTTTGGTGTTCACATGGACTGATCCATGAATAGAACGGTGAACCCCTGGAGGGACAACCTCCGGCTTGGGTATTGTGGCAAGCTGCTGATGGCTACATGCCCAAGGAGTTTTTCAACCCACAGTCCTCTTCGTCGCTCTCTGCCTTTACACGGTGGATCAAGACCAACCCAATTACAGCCGATAACCACAAGCTTGCATCATATCATCAAGTGGAGCTTGTTGCTCTGGGTTGTGGCCTGGCCTTCAGGGCTCTTTGGATTGCACAATTTCCGGATAGGTATACCGACGTACCAGCTCATATCATTGACAGTCCATACCCGTTTTTGACATATGAACAACTTAGCCACACAATTCAGGACCTGCTCGCTGGCTATGCGGAATTGTCAGTCATATTTCTATCTGTGACTATTTGCCTATTATCTAACTATGTACACAGGATTCAAGAGGTCAAAGCTCATAACGCACGCTGGGCACAATCGTCCAACCAGGGTACTTCAAAGGAGACGGCCGGCAATACAGAGGATTCTGGAGAGACGGAAAACGCTGTCGGAGACAATGGAGCCGCTGTTGGAAAAAATGCGGTTCTCAAAGGGAATGGAGTGAATGGAGAGGATGTGGCTCCACGTGGGAAGGGAAGGAAAGTGTTGGATAACGTCGGTCACAAGTGGTAAGCAATGCTACATCACTTTGTGTATGCACCCAACGCCTGACATATCTCTCTAGCCAGCAGGGACTTTCCGGTGTACCGCCATCAGTGCACTACCTTCGAGAAGAAGCCGGACTTGCTGGGCCTGGCTGGGAGATGATGGGAGCAAAATGGCATGCGCTTGGATCCATTTGGCTTTGCACAGAACAGGCCTTATCCAAGTCCGGTCGCACAGACCTATCGTTTGGCGAAATCCGACAGTCCAACATCCCCGAAGAGTGGAAGGACTGGGCATATGCGAAAATCATGAAGGTCGATGCTCAACATCCATTGGAATCATTCAGAAAGACATTCACAACCTACCTAAGTCAATATTCATCCAACCCAGAAGACATGGCAGGCACAATCATGTCGAACACCTGGTGCCGCCCTGGCAAGACAGGCATCCTCGGCCTTCTCGTTTGCCTATATTGGCAGGCCAAGTATTGTGGCGCAGGGAATGACTGGGAAACAAACTGTGAGCGTGTTGAAGGTATTCTCAACGCAATTCTAGCGGTACCCGACTTGAAAGATAATTTCAATTGTATTTTTGTGACTGTTACTAACAACAGCAGGCAAAGGTCAAAGCGCCATAGAGCCGCTAGTGCAGCTGATGGCCCATCAAAGCGGAAACGTTCCTAATTTGTTTAGCGTAGCTTGGTAACTACAGACTTGTACTCCTGTCAAATAGAAAAAGGTTTCCGATGTTGGAACATGAAATTAAATACAACATGTCAGTTGGAAAGTCTTTCTGATGTGCGAATATAAACGTGTAAGCTGGCCCCGGTCGGAAGTGTTACTGCACAAGAATCAGATACTCATTAAACATCCGTTCTATTGAATAACACAATGGATCAATATTCAAAGTCCCAGTTGTATCCTCAACTTTTCTGCAAAGCCAAATGTGGCAAACCACACAGCCACGGGTTTCCAAATGCAGTGTGAGAATCCGACGCATGTCATTTTGGTTCAACTTTTTTCCATTCCACCTTAGCGACGTTCACTCAAGTGTCCGTTATCCCCTTGTCGTACACATGTCTTTCCCTGATCCGACTCAAGCACCTTCTTCATTTGGGGACTATCTGAAGTCCGTGGGCCTCCACTTCGCCCAGACCATTTTTGGTCACTACCAAAACCGCCCAACTGAATCTAATGGCCGGTTTCAAGAAGTCGCGACTCTGGAATGGTGTGAACGAATGGATGCACTCCTCGTACGTCCACGTCACCAATCTATCTTATCAACTAAGACTTACCTGTTCTAGGGCCATCTGAATTGCATCACCAAGGCGAATCCGGATAACAAGGACGCAGTTGATTCGCTCAGGAAGGTATGTGCGGACGCCGTGGCAGCCATCGAGGCCAAGTTGGAGGCACAAAAGATATCCAATGCGGCCGAAGCGATGAGACTCGAGGTGGAGGAGGCGACGCAAAAAGCCGAGGAGGAAAGACAGCAACGGGAAGAGCAAAGGCGACGGGAGGATGAGAAATTGGCCGAAGTAAGGGCGAGGTTGGAGCAGACGAGGAAGATGGAGGAGGAGGAAAAGGAGATCCTTCGCATCCAATGTGAACTCGAGGCCAAGAAGCAGGCCTACTCTGATGCGCAAAAGGCCACCGGAATCGACATTGACGATGCCGGCAATGACGATGGTAGCGATTCGGCTCCTGAGAATCAACAGGTGCGTGTTCCATTTGTATGTTCCTTGTATCTTATACTCATTACATTACATTTATATTAGGGGAGCCAAAGGCAGAACAAGACATGTCAGAAGGAAGAGGCTTGCAAGTGGATGCCTCAGACTATTCACGAAAATGTAAGTAGTTCATAGCCTCTTTATGTCTTTCATCTAACTGTCCGATTCAGCTTTGTGAAAACTGTGCTCGGACCACCGAGCTTATTTGCTCGGGTCCAGTCGGACAGGTGTGCGATATGTGCTGGAGGCAGAAGAAAAGCTGCTCCAATGGTGGTAAGACATTCTTCGTGCTTCCTCTTAACAACACTGATAACAATCCATTTGACAACTATAGGTCAACGTCGGCCTTGTCAAATGGTCATCAAGGAGGAGCTGAAGTCGCCAGGACGCGCAGCTACCCGCAAATGCAAGGTGTATTCAACAACGGACGCCAATCCGATCAGCACAATCAAACCCGTTGAAGACGCCGACACTGATGTCGCTCAGCCCACTGGAAAACGCGCCAAAACTGCCTCCATCAGTTCGTCCCGTGTCCGTTTCGATGGAGTGGCTATTGTGAAGCCAATGAGGAAGTCGGCCCGCACCACTAAGACGACCTCCAAGAAGGAACTATTTGCACGTCTCTGCCAGGAGTATGCCACCATTGCCAAGATGTACAAAGAGTTGTCCGAGACGTGGGATTAAGGACTTGATAATTAATACGCCATATGTATATAAAATCAGTGCTCATCATTCAATTCAATAGCACTCCCTGCAGACTTGTGATTTACAGAGTGTGTTCAGTGCAAAATACATCAGGATCGGACAGTCCTGCATGTTGGATACATATGACAATTTAATAATATCTCGCTAATGCAACAGCACTACAGAAACTGAATGGATCGGCTATTATTCCGATACGCAGTCCGATGGTGCCCAGCTAATCCAAAATCACCGCTGATCCAATAGTATCGCCCAGTCAATATTTGATGGGCTGTCCTGTTCACCAATACATACACCCAATGAATATTCGATGGGTATCCGGCTAATCCGACAGTATCATCCAGCCAATATTGGATGGACTGTCAGATGGACCAATGGACACACCCAATGAATATTCAGTGGGTATCCGGCGGATCCGACAATGTCATCTAGCCAATATTGGATGGACTGTCAGGCGGACCAATGGACACACCCAATGAATATTCAGTGGGTATCCGGCGGATCTGACAGTGTCATCCAGCCAATATTGGATGGACTGTCAGGCAGACCAATGGATACACCCAATGAATGTTCAGTGGGTATCCGGCTGATCTGAAGGTATCACCCTCTCAATATTGGATGGCCTGTCAGGCGGACCAATGGATACACCCAATGAATATTCAGTGGGTATCTGGCTGATCCGACAGTGTCATCCAGACAATATTGGATGGACTGTCAGGTGGACCAATGGATACACCCAATGGATATTTGGTGGGTATCCGGCTGATCCGACAGTGTCATCCAGACAATATTGGATGGACTGTCAGGCGGACCAATGGATACACCCAATGAATATTTGGCGGGTATCCGGCTGATCCAATGGTATCACCCTCTCAATATTGGATGGCCTATTATACTGACCATTAGATCCACTGAACAAATGTTCTGATAGTATCTGGCCGATCCGATAGGACCCTTCAGATAATATTTGATAGCATACAGGACTCATATACCAGTATTGAATTATGATTACTTTTCCTCTTTGGCGGACTTGCCCCCCAGGTCAATTAAATATTCAGTAGATAGCTATGTAGTGATTCAAGGTCAATCCAAGGCGGTCGGCTCATTGTATTCAATCGGATACTGAGTATCCGATGTCGGATAGAACAATACATACCATATAGCCCATTGGACACGTTGGCTACATCTATTGAATATTGTTCAGCCGACCCGTATAACATATATATTGAGTACAATCCTGCGGACGTCCACTGGCGCGTCTTAAACAATATAATGTCTTAATATTATCTGTGTATCTATCGTATATTCGGACTGAATGCCATCGCCGTTCCCATTTGTTAGCCATCTTTGCTTTACACACAGCATCTAATACTCCTTCTCCTCCAGTCAATAATATGGCTGCTGTACACAGTCCTTCCACCACACAGCTTCCTACAACATTTGAGGCCCACAAAGATCTCGCAAGGGTTTCCACATAGCCAGTGGTCAGTTTTTTGTTCCTGTTCTTTATTCACCATCACTAACTATACCGTCACAAAAACACAACACAGCTCTGTGGAGTATGGCAGTGTTTTATAGAAGATATGTACATGTCAGTAATTAGGTTGATCTACAAGACAATATAAAATGATGAGACCGCGGATTAAGGCTGAACACGAGTGCACCCGTGGGTGACCCGCACTCGTACTCATGAGTTTTTTGAATTCAAACAGCCTGACCCAGATCCTTATGGGTTTTTCCCACAGATGACCCAGATCCGTGACTCAAGTACCCATCACTCACGAGTAACCCACCCCGGATCCGGATCCCATGGGTACTCATAGGTACTCATAGGTACTCATAAGTACTTACAGGTACTTGCAATCCGTGTATACAAAAAATGGTAATTACATGATCAGTGCCGGAGCAAAGAGCTAATCCAAATGAACCTGAAGCATTACCTTCAGCATCAGCCACTTCTTTACCTTTCCCTTTTGGCCTCTTACTCTTATCACGGAATGTGGAGATAATTTCCTCTCGGGGAATTGCGGAAGGAAAATCACACCACGAGCTCAGCACAGTAGCTGCCCTCATGGATTCATCAGACAATGAGTGTCTCATCTTCGAGACTGTGAGACCACCACGAGAGAATGCACGTTCAACATCTGTTGACGTAGCTAGAATAATGGGTTAATAAAATGAATTATATTAGCATCCCGTTATGACTCTTACCTGGAATGGAGAGGAAGTCTAACCCCATTCTTGCAAGTGGGTTCTTGGTTTGATCCATAGCTGTCCACCAAGTGAGGCCGTTGTCAACAGTTGTAAGTGGCGGGGTGCTAAGCCACTCATCAACTGGGTCCCCGGTTGATACTGAACTATACGAGTCCAGCTCGGCAAAGTAATCTCGGCTGTTTGATGCCATCTGTCAAGCACAGCTCAGATCAGTACTGTTAGCTCATTAACATATGCAATTTCATGCTCACTGATTGAATTGGACAACTTTCCGCTGACTTGGGCTTGTAATGGTCTCTCCACTGGGCCCTGAGAAGATCCTCCGCTGTTTTGATCCACTCTGGAGGCCAACCAGCCTTGATGAAATATGCTGACTTGTATTTCGGATGAAGAACTGCAAAAGTAATAGTTAATATCATGGCAAAATGGGATAAAGGGAATAAGCATACGCATCACGATCCGATACATTATAGACTCATCTGAAAGCCCATAATATTTGTTTAGCATTGCACGGCCGCAAGCCGCGGCATGACGGACATATGGGTGCAATCTCTCATTGTCTACAAATCCATTGAGCTTGCGTGTAATGATATCAAAGAGTGGGATCACGTGATGACGAAGAGGTGTAGAATGCGAGGAGATACATTTTGTCGCGCTCAGAAATACCTATCATATGATAGTCAGCTGCATCAAGTTATCGTTAATGCAAATCACGCACATCAAGAATTTGGAAAAGCTGTGTGAGGAGCTCCCACTCGTCTTTTGACAACTTGAAGCGCTCGAGCCTTGCACCCCAAGGACAATTGTGCTGTTCCATAACTACAAGAAGCTTAAGTGCCTCCTGCAGCTGAAGTGCCTGTTCAACCATAGATGCAGTGCTGTTCCATCGTGTTGATACATCTCAAACCATGAGAATGGGCTTGATTTTGACAGCCTTGCATTGAAATTTGAGATCTGCGTGAATTGTTGGGCTATTAAAAATACGCTTGGCAAGGTTTCAAAGCTGATTAACAGATAGTCAGTAGCATGTGATGAATAATGTAAGTTAAATAATACCTTTGATAACGAAAAACGCCCAAGGTTAATTTCCTCGCGGGTCAATGACAGCAAAGTCTTGATGTCAAGCTCAGCTGCAACCTTATCAACCATAGCATTATCATTTGCTTCTACAGCAGGGCCAATTTCATCAGTATCCTCCTCGTCAGGCTCTTCATCATCCTCAGCTTGCCCATTCTCAAGCTCGTTGAAGGCCGCGTCATCATCCACATTGTCAGAGACGTCATCGGAAGCTTTGTTAGATTGGCTAAACTGTGAAAGAACTGCCTAAACTATAATTTAGCAGCCACAAATCTTTAGAGACAGGGGACAAATACCTTAATGACCAGATTAAGAACATGGGCAAAACACCGAATACGAGTTAGAGAACCCTGAAAGCCCTCGAGTAGTTCAGAAAGGTCGTCGACGAGTGGGTTGTTGTTGGATGCATTATCAGCTGTCAGAGCGAGAATCTAACGTTGATGGTTAGCAACCACATAGTTGCATCGATGGCAGAGCAGCTGACCTTTCTGTGTATACCATATTCGTGTAAATTCTCTGATACTCGACTAGCAAGATATGTCCCGGTGTGACTCTTGGATGCTCTGGGCATGTGATCATTAGCTCAAATGCCAGATTTTTGACTCACTTGATGAAATCAAGTATAATTGACTGCATGTGGCCGTCAACAACCCAATGGACAGTCACACCAATGAACGCGATGACTTGCGGGGATGTCCAGCCGTCAAGACAGATATGTAGCTTTCCGGGGTAAGCCTATTTCAAGCAAACATTAGTGCATGAGGAAAATATTACAAGGTTGACTTACCTGAAGGATTTCCGCAACCTTAACCCTGCTAATCTGGAATATCTCTTTCACATCTTGAGAGACAGTAATGCGAGATGGCACCTCAACTTTGTTATTGAGATCCATGAAAATGTCCATTAGTTCATCATCCTCAACAATCGCAAAGGGTCTGTGGCGTCGTGTGACCCAAAGTGCAAGTTTCATGCGGAACTCCGGGTAGGAATATGTTGAGCCGTGGGCAAATGCAGAAATCAAAGTGGTGAGGGTTGTGGCTCCAGGAGTACATCTGTCAGTGTGGCGAACCAAGTTACTAGTACATTCATCATGTCGGACTCTCGTGACTACTACTGATGGGTTCCTGTAGTGAAGGTGAGACCTAACAGAAAGGTGGCGAGCAAAAATGTCATACTTTTTGCAGACAAATGCATATTGCACTTCCCCACCCTTTTGTTCAATCATGGGAGACTTGAAATGCTCGTAAACTTCTGATGTCCAAGTCTTCATTTGCATCGCTACAAATCCGATATGAATGCTTGGGTTGCAAATAGTTTCCATATGTTAGCACTCACCCAATACATCAGCATCGGAGGTTTCTCCTGTCTTGTAACGATCTTCAAATTTTTCTTTTTTCGTTTGTGGTTGCTGGTCTGGTGCAGGTGATGAAGCAGTAGATTGAGCGGTTGCATCGTCTGCTGTGGAAGACAAAGAAATCTCGTGTCAGCGGCGTTTATGTCCCATGGTCTTCATCTAGTAGGGATGAGGCAAGGCAGTGATCAGAAAAACAAGAAGAAATTTGAGTGGAGCCGAAATCAACCGATGCATGCAGTCAATTCGAGCCAAGTCAATCTGAGCCGCATTCTTAATATGGATTTTAACCGGCCTCTTAACACTAGGTCTATCGTGCTCAGCTGATTCAAATTATTGGAGGGCAGTGCATACGAAACAAATTATAGTAGAAACAACACTTAGCAAATGAATGAAGAGTTGTGCAAAGTGAGGCCATTTTTTGGTTCAATGGTAATGGTTCTGTAACCTGTCCCGAAGTTCAGAGTAATCGAAACAGTCCAGCAGTGCCACTTTGTTCTGACACTCATGCCCCGAAAGTACAAAACATCTGAAGAACGACACGAAGCACGTCTTCTCAGCAAGAGAAGATATTACATGAGGTATTAATTTTTATTAAACACACCAGTAGTAAATTTGTCTGATAATTCAAGAGGCATCGCACAGAAGAACAAGAGAAGTCTCGTAAATGTTGGGGCGATCATCAGCGTCGCACCGGTAAGGCACTGCAGTATGTCTATTAATACCTAACAGAGCAGATCATAATTTGAGGCTGTTATTACCTTCCCATGGCACAGGACATGACCCCGCCGTTGGGGGCTTCAAACAGAGCACCTATCCAAACGTCACACTTGCAGCTCTCAAGGCTGTGCGCAATTCGTGGCACAGAGTCAGAAGAGCTACTCTTAGCCTCTAGAGTAGAAGAAGTCTTGCATGAAGTTGCCAAGAACGGATGGGAACAGTACAGGCCTGTTTGTGAGGCAGAGCTGATGGCAGCAAGGCGGCTCTGGTCCAATTCGGAGGAACTCCTTGTAGAGGTTGCCGAGAGAGATAACGATGTCAACAAATCATTGCTGGGAGGGTGCCAAGAGTTGTTGGCAGCATGTGATCGCTGGATCGCTGCGGAGGAGGAAATTCTGGAGCTCAACGATTTGAGCGCCGAGACTTACATATTAGCGTGAGAGCAGCGTGACCTTGTTTGGCAGAAATACTTTCGCGTTAAGTCCTGAATAATATTTTTTGGCTTGTGGAATCTCATGCTTGTGTCTACTATGGGACTCTCGATCTTATGATAAGGCAATCTCGCTTCTAAAGTGTCAGAGCATCCTGTCGCGAGCAGACTTCCACCTGATCCATTGCAGATTTTGACTATTTGCTCTACTCATGCTCCTCAACAACTTGACAACTTCTGGGTGCCATCAGGAACGCATCAGGAGGTCGAATCTAAGTATGTAAGCGACTCTTTCACCTCTTTATTTCGACATTGAATGCCTTGGCTGACATGTGTTTCTAGATTTCGACTTTTTGCCCTATTGGACCCCATGCTCCCCAGCAACTTGACAACTGCTGGGTGCCATCAGAAACGCACCAGGGGGTCGAATCTAGGTATGTAAGCGACTCTTTCCATCTCTTCATTCTGACATTGAATGCCTTGGCTAACCTGTGTTTCTAGATTTCGACTTTTTGCCCTATTGGGCCCCATGCTCCCCAGCAACTTGACAACTGCTGGATACCCTCAGAAACGCATCAGGGGGTCGAATCTAGGTATGTAATTAACTCTCTTAATCCTATAAGATCGACCTTGAATGCCTTAGTTGACTTGTCATTGCAGATTTCGACTTTTTTCTGAATTCTGGTGCTATGCTTACTGACACCTATTTTTATAGGCAGTACATCGTACACCATCCATTTTAATAGGCAATATATATCTGCATTAGTGGAAACTCAACAGGCACACAAGTCAATTTGTAATACAGTGCGTCTCATAGCTTGGCAAGCACTAGCTGTTATGAGTCCCTATTGCTAAATAGGGAATCGTCCTTTTCTCTCTCCGTGGCGGAAACGCTCGACCTGCTCTCGGTGGTAGTCTGACTTTGACGATGTGAAACTGTGGGAAAATAAGTTGTAGTGTTGTGGCTGTGAAGACTACAAAATTTTGTTAATGCTTGATAACAAATATTTCAAACTCAGCCAGCGCGGAATTGGTCTTGAAAAGGCTATTGCTGTACATTGGTTCCGTGACATCATTGGCACCAGGGTCGTCCAGGACGACCTACACCTTGCTTCCTTCAAATGGATGACTTTCCGTAAGCTAGAAATATGATATGTTGATTAAAGTGGGTGCCAGTTGGAGTTTGAATCTGTTTCAGCTATTTTGCAAGATTGCAAAATCACTGGGGCAAATGAGCTCGCAAAAATGTTTTGATCTGGCAGAATCATAGCTGATAAGATTTAGAGCACATTGAGTGCCAAAATTAGATATGTTCATTTAATGAAATCTGTAAGGGGGGTACCCACCCCCCTTCTAGATTTATTTTTTATTTGAGACACATTAAGAAGTTGCTGCCAAAAATGTCTTTCGGGGTCCTTTATTTTACACAGATCTATTCTGTTTCAATTATGTAAATCAAGCTTACGGGAAGTCATCCAATATAGAATAGAACCCAATTTTTTAAGAAACATACTTTTTACAAATTTAGTTAACTTCCAATAACCATCAACTGCTAATTATTTTTTCTCCTTTGTCAGTTTTTGTGTCCTGATAGGAGCTAACAGACAGTAATCCATGATTTCATTCGAGGTTCCACGTCCTCAGCATGGCTTTTGCTTTAGATATACTATGACAAGCATAGGGGTTATTGGAAGTTCCTGCATGAAACGGGACCTATAAAAAATTCTCAATCATACCAAAAATATTGTAACATGCATAGGGGTTTTAACCATAAGTTAATGTTTGGAGGCGGAAGTTCCTGCATGAAACAGGGCCTATAAAAATGTCTCATACCCAAAATATCGTACAAACGGATTTCCAAAAGCGCTGTTGAACATTTAAAAATTTCGTGATAGTAATATATATATATATATTGTTGTTTTGGACATAGAACTCGACACGTGTCATTTATGCACAGACCATGTCACGTTACTTCTGGAGGTTGAGAGACCTTGGAAGCAAGGTGATAGTGTGCATTGCTTGTAACTGCTTATTTCTGTAATTAATGATTCAGAGTTCATAAGTGACACTGAAGATATCAAAATGCATATTTATAAGTATTCTAATTGGTAGCATGTATAACACAAGAGCTGTATATACCTACTAATCTTGACGACTAGATCCCGTACTGGCTACAAATGGTCGCATGGTATCATAAGTCTCATCGCAGCTTGGTCCCCCAATGTTCCATGTTATTCCATATCTGCCCCTGTAGGTTCAATGAACATGCTTCTTCTCCTTCCTCATCTTCGTGTACTCCACTGTGCGGAATGAGATGAACATGCAGCTCCTGTCAAAGGTGGTCCTCACAGTATGTGGGCACATGTGGCTGCGGTGACAATCATGTGGTACTTCCCCTTCTTCAACAACAATCTCTGCACTGGCCACATCAGCTATTCCCCATGCTATTGAGTTGTATCGGATATCAAATCCTCAATCGCTGTATTTCTGAAGGCATCCTTGGATTTTTTGAGTCGGTCCCTGCAGGGGAGCAAAGGTGTTTGGGTTGATGAGGCCACGGTACGCTTCAGTTAGGAGGGGATATGCAGAGAAGAATCCATAAGCTGAGATGAAGTTGGTGACGACTGTGCTGTGAAAGTAAAAAATGGGCACTATGGGTGACACATGGGCTGATACTATAATGTCGATCTGTGAGTCACCTCGGATCATGGTGGTAACAAACTGTATTCCCCCAAAGCCCTTGCCAGTGGTATAGTCGCTTTGCTTCTTTTTACCATCACTGAGTATCTTGTATCCTTTGTCCCCCATATACTTAATCAACTCCTCATATCCTTTCAAGGACATATACATATCCATATCGGCAGGTGCCCAGCTGTGGTTGTATAGTGGCATCATGAAGTGCAATGCCTGTGATCCAGATATGACAGTTTCTGTTGATGCCAACACTGCCATGAATTCCAGGACATTGCTGAAGAATGGGCGAAGCATTGTGGTGAGGTGATCATAGATATGATGATGGACTATCACATAGTAGGCTTTGGATGTAGCCACAAGTTTGGACAGACTTGGGATGGATATGGCTGACAGCACCAGCTCCATCTCCTCATTGGAAAGGTAATTGAACAGCATCCCTTGGTGCGTCTGGCTGTGACCCTGTATGTGTTTTTAGTTAATGCTTGTGGTATGTGTGTCTGTCTTCGCACCAGTGCATTTTCTGTTGATTGCTGCACACATGCATAGTGAGAATCATGTTCTTATTTACATGGGCTATCTTACTTACCATTATTATAGGGCAGGAGAGTGCATATGACTGCAATAGATGCAGTGGCATTGAGTGAGAAGGCATGAATACACACTTCTGGTGCACACATGCACAGCCTTATTCCAGAGACACATAGACGACTAATGTCTTTTTAAAAAATAAAATAAAAACCACTATTATTGAACCAGTGCGAATTTTTAAGGTCTACTATTCTACCTGCATACGACCGTTCATATCAATATTTCTGATTCCCTGACATGCGCTCTCAACTTCTTTATCCTCCTGAACATACCCGATCTTTCGCTTGATAGATGTGGGTGCTGCAGCAGCTGGTCGTATAGCTGACCTGTATCATTGTCTGCTTGCTTCCTTATGACCAGGTATGTTAGTTTATATCTTGTACATGCATAACACTAAAAACATACCTGGGTATAAGTGGCATCTAGAAGAGCCAGCAAATGCAATTGGTGAATCATTTTGAATTTTTCACCTTTCAGAGGAACGACAACACAAGACATCTGTGCTTCTACAATGTCTCCAATTCGAAATCTAACAGGTGCAACTGGATGGTATCTGCTTTGACAGTTGAATAAATGTTATAATTAATGCATAAGTCAACACTTACTTGATTGGTGATGCATCCGGTATAAAATGATAGTAGACGACCTCGTTGTCAGCCCCATGGAACCAGTGCTTGTTGGCCAAATTAGCAAGTACCCTCTTTGGGTCGGTTTCTTCATCAAATGGTATTGATGTAGAAAAAGGATCATCTCGTCAGGATGTAAAATAGCGGTTGGAAATATTAATGCATGGATAACTAAGAAATGAGTCCGGTGACAAGGGTTCCATGGCATCTT
>KN833019.1:0-13156 GCA_000827315.1 Piloderma croceum F 1598 | reverse complement strand
GTGTATCTCCAAAAGGCTTTCTACACTGACATTGAATGCAGGAACATCCAGTCCTGTCAAGCTGATATATTGGTGCAGATGCCTCCTCTTATCTGTGTCTTTACCACTGCATTGCAATTAGCACCTGGTTTAAAAAGAAAATAGCAATACATATGTGCACCTACAATTTTGTGACTACAGGAGGTAGCTCCTTCAAGCATAACACCCCTTGAACCTGCAATATCACTTCTTCAAGCTGTCCCTCGTCCGACGCTGGTACGGTGATGCGCCACACACGAGGCTTATCTGATGCTGATATGGCTACAATGCTGGCTTCATTCTGAATATTCTGGTTAATTGTAGTTATGTATGCTTTGTGTGCACATACCTTCATGAAGTTAGCAACTTGATGGTCGTCTTCATTGAGTCGCTGGTTCATTATTGCCTCCAGTGCTTGAGCTGAAAGTCTGTACATTAGTGGGTGTTATGTACCAATATTTTTCATCTTGCCTGCGCATTTGAAGTTGTATGCATTATCCATGTCGGTACAGATGTAAGAACTTGTGACTTTGTACTTTGAATTTTGACTCAGGTTGGATGTAATGTGGGTTTCCCTCGGTGAATCAAAATTACCGTATGGTTTGTGAGCCATTCCAACGGCTGTACGGCACGTTCAATTACACTAGCCTGATATAGCAACTATCTTACCTATACTGGGTCACTGATTGTTGCCGTGTCACTGCTTGCTGGTTCTGTGGTATTCCATCTGACTGTTGCAGAGCACAACACAACCTCAAATTTGTTGGTATCCTGAAATTTATTGTGTGTTTGCATGTACAGAGCCTGATCAGTTGCCGGATGTTTTAAAAGGTCCTTATACCTCTCATGGTATGTGTTTCATCTGGTTGCTTCTCTTCGTCTGTTCTTATTAATGTACGTGTTTAATTTGATTCAATTTGGAAACCCCCATTGGTACTGGAATACGTAAATTCAGGGTCTTGGCCGTTCCAAAAATTGCCGCTTTGTCTTTGAGCTTTGTGATTGGTCTGTGTGCGCTTCATGTCTACCTCCGGTGATTTATTGTAACTGCTGAAATGTTTTAAACTCATTTTGGGTATGTCTTCTTCAATTTCTTGTACTTCTCTGACACACTCTGTGCATGGTACCAGCTTGTCAAAATATATGATTATCACATCTGCCTGTGCCGCATGGTGTCGGAAGAAGCTACTTCATAAGTTCGTTAAATATTTTCTGTCCGCTTAATCGTACTTGGGGGGAGTGGGCCATTGCTATGCATGGCAGGTATGAGTCCCCTATTTTATTCATTTTATTTACATACATATACTCTGCGATGTATTTGTATTTTTCTACAATTTACTTTACTATGCATTAACATGAAATGGGTAATCTTAGCACTAAATTCTCCCCACATTCAGAACAACCAGATTTCTTGTGGTGTATAATGAAGAAGAACTGCAAACATCTCCTTCATCTGTCTCAATTTTCTCAAGGATTTTGCTTGTATAATAGAATTGTAAAATGTCATTGACCTATTTCTATGGGGCAAAGTGATTCTGTGCCTTGTCTCAAATATTTGGGCATATGAAAATCACAGCTCCAGAAAACCACCACAGATAAATCAGAAAACCTTCAACGTGTGTCATAATATTTAAAATAAAGTATATAGTAAAAAATACAAAGATATCATGGTGTGCACATAACATACACATGTAAACAAAATGAATAAAATATGGGACTCATACCAACCATACATAGCAATGGCCTACTCCTTCTAAGTATTGTATATAAATATTAGTTCATTCTAAAAATTTCTAAAACAGGTTAGTCCAATCACCAAACAAACATAACAGTTGAATTTGGATTGAAATCTACTTACTTTGCAACTGCCACTTCCAAGCATCTCCCAGCAATGCTTCAGTTCAAGATATAATGGTGCAGAATGCATATACACATGGCAGACCGCAGTGGATATAAAATGCACACATATGTATTAGCTATTCTTTAGCATATTTAAAATATTTAAATAAATATGTATTGACTGCAAATGTTTCTGCATATGTAAAATATGTCAATACATTTGTGTGTCAAAACTATTTACATAAGATACTTGTGCTCTGCATATCTGTTTATGGCAGGTGGACATGAATAGGCAGAGCAATACTATCTTATGGAAATAGTTCTGACAGGCAAATGTATTGACATATTTTACATATGCAGAAACATTTGCGGTCAACACATATTCATTTAAATATTTTAAATACGCTGGAAGAATAGCTAATACATATGTGTGCATTTTATATCCACTGTGGTCCGCCGTGACATATTTATTGATTCTTGAAATTACCAAAATTGGTGGGTGCAATTTCAAAATAGACATCACAGTTGAATTCACATGAGAAATTGATACAAAATGCATATAAGTATGCATTGATTCCAAAAATTACCAAAACAAATTTTTATGATCATGAAACAGACATCACAGTTGGATTCACATGGCAAAACAGTACAGAATGTATATAAAGTCTCAAAATAACCAAAATGAGGTGGTTCAATCACCAAACAAACATCACAGTTGAATTTGCATTGAAAAATGATACAGAATGCATATACATATTAGTAAATCACCAAAATCACCAAAACAGGTTAGTCCAATCACTAAATAGACATTATAATTGAATTTGCATTGAAAAATGGTGCAGAATGCATATACATATTTGCTAATTTTCAAAACTACCAAAACAGGTTAGTCTGATTACCAAATAGACATCACAGTTGAATTCCCATCAAAAAACGGATCCTGGACATATATAATAATCATCCATGTAGTGCAATAGCGATTGAGATCATGAATTTGTTATATCAGCCATAAAAGGCAATAGATGAGAGACCACAGTTGTGCATGATTGTAAACAGATGTAAATAATGATGCATAACACATTTGGACCTCAAGAGTATAAATTGTAAGATTAAAAAATAATGAACAAGCAGTTTTGTGGTATTTTGACTATTTTGGACACAATATCCTAATTAGGAAGGTGCCACTATGACGACAAATCAAAACAAATGTCTCATAACATATTTGGACCTTGAGAGTATATATTTTGGGAACACAAAACAACAAGCAATTTTTTGACTATTTTGATTTGTTTGAATGCAATATCCTAATTAGGCAAGTGCCACCACAATGACAAATCAAAACAAACATCTAAGAGCATTTTTGAAATTTTGTATTCAAAATTTTTTTCCCACAGTAACAAATTTGTATTGAAAAATGTTCCCATGGTACTCAAGAGCAGCGTTATGGTACAGGTTTTGCCTTAAAAGCTGGGTCAAAGAATGAGCCTTTAAAAAAATTTAAAGGACTCATAATCAATGACTGCCTTGCAGATCTTATGAAACATTGTGCACGTTTAGACTTGGGTGGTGCACCATCGTCATCATTGGATTGCTTGCATTTAAGGCGGCCTGGTAATCAAATATAATTATTTCATACCACGATTTGCTCACATATGAAAGAACCTACATGCACGAAGAGGTCTTCCGCTGTCGTTTGGGTTTCCACACTCCAGAAGGACTTCAGGAAGAAACTTGTTGAATAGGCAAGCATGGGGCATGGTCATTATGGTTTCGTTATAGTATTGGACCCATTTCTTAATTGCTTCCTCGTGTTGAGGATTACGGGAGGGTTCTCCGATTACTGTGTCCTCTGGTGAATGGAAGTCAAAGTGGCTGCCAGGCCCCAATGGCCAAGGCTCTGCTTCCAGGCGATTGTCCTTGGAAAGCATGGAAAATGCAGATAGGAAGTGTTTGATATCAATTCAAGCATTGTATTCAAGTGGGAGCTGCAGCAAAAAGTACTGAACCTACAATGGCTGAATGTAAAAAAAATTGTGAAATGTGGATGCCTAGACTGCACATCACCTCTTGATATAGAGCCCTAACAAAAAAAATTGAAATGTGAAACAGGGTCCATAATCACAGCACTGTCTTCTGTGAAAGTGGCTTGGGTACAGTATGCCCGTTGGTCCCTCCGGTCTGACCTGTTGAATATTAGTGCCGTATGTGGACTTAAAAGAGTGCAACACACATTAGGTTTGTCATCTCCGGTCCTAGGATAAACGGGCTATGATTCGGAAGTGCTGCAAGTGCTGAGTGGCCCGTGCCATTGATGTACGCGCCAGGTGGGTAGCAGATCACAAAAAAATGGTATGCCCATTCCGCGATATCAATAACACCCTCTGGTGCTGTCGGAACTGATCCCCCGTGGGTCTTGAGTCCGGAGATGTGCAATACTTGCATATTTGTGAGATAAATGTGTACGCCTAGCTCACACAAGAAAAAACACCCATTATCATACCTGTCCGGCAATTTTGAGTGGGATGTGCCTGCCGAATATGCAGGAGGTCCATCGCGGAGGTCCTGATGCTTCCCTCCGAAAGAACCCATGTCTTTCTTGAGACTTGCACCTGTGTAATATCATATGCATATACAAATAAAGTCATTTACATACCACTTACCCGAATGGAACCGCTCCGTGTGAGCAACATTGTATTGTACTGACTGATAGTAGTAATTATCTGGACAGCCAACTCGTGGAAAGTTGCACATTTCGGTGTTGTTCTTCAAGTTCTCAATCACCTTGTCTGGTGCATGCATCATGGCTTCCGTGGCACAAGCCGTCATGGTCTATAAATCACGAATACATTAAGAAACAATATCACATGTTACAGGGAAGGGGGAGATACTGAAACAAACTCCTTCCTCGCCAACAGATCAGGATCCCACTCTCCGTTCCATTTCCCACCCTTGGCGGGTGCGGACATAACCTTAGCTGCTGGGTAGGATGTCCCCACGGTGTAGCATCGAGTGTTGCCGACAGCGACTGCCCTCTTGTTCCTTTCGAAAGCAATTCCACCTGCCCATGCATCTTTCTTCTTCTTTGCCTTTGTAGGGCCACACATATCATCAGGCCCATGGGCATCATTACGGACTTTCTCAACCCGATCCTGTATATCCTTGCTGAGTAGGTGGCTATAACATTATTTTCATAGGTCAATAATGTCATATTAGTGTAAATATCACATACGTACCGTCCAACTACCCATGCTTGGATGGTATCATGCTCCGGTAACCCGGAGCCCCACATGTCACGCGAAAAGACTGCATTGCCGTTGATACGCTCACAGTGTATCTATCAATGAAATATATATAAATCACCAATATACCACTGCTGTGTTGCGGACTGAGGGGTGTGAGTGGGTGAGTAACCCTTCCTATAATGAGTGAGATGAGATAAAATGGGTTTTAATTACAATGCGCGTGATGCACCAAGCAAAGTGCGATTAGCAAATGCAGGTACGGGAACGTGGGTGCGGGAGCACGGTAGTGAGAGTGCGGGAATGCGAGAGTGAGAACGCGAGCGCAAGAATACGAAAGCAAGTGCACGGGAGCAGGAGCGGAGTCTAAACTAAATAGTGCGGTGTCGAAGTTACAAGATGGAGTACGAGGTTGAGATCTGAGCCGGAACGAGATTCTGAGATGCGGGGTGAAGTTCAACTTGTTTTCTGGTATGTACAGGGGAGTATATATATAATGTGAAAATTTAAAATGAAAAGCTGACAAGTGATAAATTTTACCGCTCGCACAAAGGACTGGAGACACGCATGAAAGTCCAACCTCCAAAATTACCATATCTGGCTCATAACACCTGTTCTGTGATTGTGTGGTATGTCTGAAGTGCCGGGCCAATGTCGGGCCAAAGCAATCCCGATGACGTGTCCTCATGACTTTTATGTGCTGATGTGCCAATGTGCCACACACGGATTGTAAAACTTCCGGGGTTGCTGCACAGTACCGAATTGGGTCACAAAGCGGAAACTAAGTGCAAGACGTCGGCTGAAAGCAAAAATGATCGGAAATGATCGGAAAAGGTCGGAGAGGGTCGGAAAAGGTCATGTGACATCGGTGGCATGTGGCGCAATCACATGATCCCATGTTAGCGCTGATGTAATGTCAAATTACGCGAACAGAGCGGTGTAGAGCTCATCACCGTCAAATAACTCCAGAGATCCTACCACGTGGGTATGTCAGTGTTTGCTTATCCACAAATATTTTTATTTTATTTTATTCACCAGATGTAGCCGTAACATCCTCCCTTTTGGCAATGGGTATCACGAAGTCCTTCCCTGCTTGGAAAGAGTTCCTCAAACCTTCCTCGTCCGTATCCTGAATATAGACAAAGGTCCTTGCATGTCCATGCTTGCGCAACGGGTGGTTCTCAGCTTGATACAAGTTTGGAAGATTTGCCGGATGGTTGGTGAAAGATATAAGGGAGCCCTCCAGAGGCGGGACAGGAATACGAGCTCCACCAGCATCATCCTCACCGTCAGATCCTTGACTGCCATTAGGAGGGTCGTCAGCACTGTTGGCGATGTCTTCGTGATCACGAAAATCAATGTGTGGTGCACCTGATACACCTTGGTAACACCACATTAATCATTGCATGTAGTTAATAGAATTATGTGCTTACTTGTAAAAGCTGTCAGGTTAGCAGCATCGGTGGTAGATGTCGCATTTCGAGTAAGTGGCATGTCTGATAATGGGAAATTTTAGAATTTGTCTGTTAGTGCGATTGAGGAGCGAGTGCGAGTGCGGAAAGCAGGAATAAAAACACTTACCCGATTCTCTTGCATCCAATGACGCACAGGCCTGACATGTAGTCAAGCCTGCACGTCATTGGGTATCACCCCTCAGGGTTCTGAAATTGCCAACAGTGCTGATGATGTGAATATTATCACATGTTTGACGCAATAATAGCTAGAATGTGAGCAGATCAGGAGAACGTTCATGAGGGTGATGTATTTCAATATGGAGGCATACCTTTTTCTCCGTCTAAATATATGCCTGTGCAGACGACATTGGCTGGGTGGAGCTGCTCAGAATGCAATTGAACATTAACACCCCTCAATTTGAGTATATTTAGATGCACACACCATAGTTCCCATCGGTGTATAACCCCAAACGCACAGAGGCTGTGGTCTGACACGTATGATCAATATATCAGCGGTGTTCGACAAGGTGCGTCGAACGCCGCATGCATATCAAAATTGTCTCTGCTACTGTACCATTTCGACCATAAGTTCACCAGGTGTGACGCGTTATGGGTGAACCTGCTGAGTTCACAGGTTTGTCGGCCGATGTTATCCATTATGAGTTCAGCACAAGTTCATTGGGCCGAAATAAGGCCCGGTGACGACAATAAGCAACAGGCGTTTGACTCGGAGATGTGCCGTGTAGGTGCTTTCAACCTCTCGCAAGATAGCTTGTTGAACGTCAGTGGCTGCGCTCACTGCTCTTTGTGAGCTTCCCACATGACACTACCAAATATGGCATTGCCAGCCGTGTGTGCATCCTTGCTTCTTACTACCATCCTCACTCCCACTCCCATCTCACATCAACAAACCAGGTAAGTTACATAATTACTAAGTATGTACTAACTATGTATGTTATGCAGATAACAGGCACGGGGGCAGCAAAAATGAGCGCCAGCAGCACACGGCGGCAATTATGGCAGCAGGACAACGGCTGACAACAGCGGCAGCTGCTACAGCCGCAAACACGAATGAGGGCGGGCAAATGCAAACAAGGGTGGGTAAATGTGAATGAGGGCAGGTAAACGCGAATGAGGGCAGGTAAACGCGAACGAGGGCGGGCGAATGTGAATGAGGGAGGCGGGTGAACGAGAACGAGAGCGGGTGAACGGCAAACGAGAGCGGTGATACGGTAGCAGTGTGTATGACAATGAAATCAATCAAAATCAAAACACTACTAAATAAAGACGTGAACTGAGGGTGCGAGTTGGCGAGAAACCCTTCCTTGAATGAGATAGTTGAGATAAAATGGGTTTGTTTACAATGCGCGCGAATGCGCAATACCGATTGCGATGAGCGAAGCGTGTAACACGTGGAATGTGGGCGTGAGAGCGCGAGCGTGGGAGAGCGTGGGAAAGCGAGAGCGCAGGAGAGCGAAGTCTAATAACGAGAGCGAGAACACGAGGGCGAGAGCGAGAACGTGAGTACGAGAGATGAAGTACAAGGTCGAGAGAAGCTATCTGAGCCGCAACGAGATTCCGAGAGACAAGGGGTGAAGTTCTACTTTGTTTTTCTGGTATGTACAGGGGTGTATATATACTAAGTGAAAATTTAAAATGAAAAGGGAGAGCATATGAACTTTTATCAGGTGAATTAAATGACCGGAGGCGCGTGTGTAAAGTCCAACAAAAGGATTACTGCTTTAGGCTCGCTCCGTGATCACGTGACCTCCCGGTATTTCTAGAGCGCCGATGCCAAAGCGGTTCTGTTGACGCGTCCTCGCAACTTTTATGCGCCGATGTGCCGCTGTGCTACGTATGGATTAAATTCCCGGGGTGCTGCGCAGTACTGAATTGGGGATTGCTGGGCGAGATATCAGCTGAAGGCTAAAATCATCGGAAATCGCTAAAATCATCGTAAATGATCGGAAATGCGCGGAAATGATCGGAAAGGTCATGTGACATCGGTGGTATGTGGCATCTTCACGTGATCATCCGTCCGCATTAGAGCGAATGCGATAAAATGCGAAAATCCCCAGTCAGCCAGTTAGCGGGCTCATCAGCGGAATGAGAGCAGGTGAATGCAAATGAGGACAGGCAAGTGCGAATGAAGGCAGGGGAGCAACAGCGGTGGCAGCAGCAACAGCGGGCAGGATTCTCGCTTATTCAGCCAAATGTCTCTGTTGTCGCAAATGCGAACTTGCAGCGCTGAAGAACCTGGTGAGCTTGCAAGATGAATGGCCCCATATGCTGTCTAACAATCTTTTAGCATTTTCTAACGAAGATTCGACCCCACATTCTACCAAGCGAGGAGCAAGCTCGCGTTCGCTGGCGGACTCCATCGATACACCGCCCGCGCCACGCCTGACTCGCTTGGCGTCACCTATCTGTCCAAAAAGTCAAATTCAATTGATAATAGTAAGGTTATCTCGTCACCCATCCTGGTGCTTACAGTACTAAAGCATCAGCCTGCACCAAAAGTGGTGGATCATCCAGCAGTGTCCGAACACATGGGTCCATACAAGGCTCCTCTGCATCTGACTCAAAACTTGTCCATCCATACAGTTCTTTATTTAATTTGAAACTTACACCTGATGATTGCAGATGACCGCTCCGTCTAATATTATCAGCGACTCAGATGTTGAGATGGACAAATGTGAAGGTAAAGAAATTGATTAATCTGTATGACACTCAGGAATATTGACTCATCATTTTTTAGTTGAACAAAGTAAGTTTGGTTGGCCGATCTCACGTCCCATAATGATAATGACTGTTGTTTTTAGTGGTCGACACCGAGTCATCAGTACCCTCAACGCGACAGAACTCGATGTTATCACGCTACACTGTACTTTACTTAATTTAAATTACAACTGTGAATGCGAATTCGTTGTCTAATTATGATATCTAAACTGTATGCCACTTTTGTGGTGGGGTAGGCACAGCATGAGACCGGTGGCATCATAAATGTGTGTTGCGTCATTGTGAATCCGGCGCCATAAGCTGTTCCTAAAGAACGGTGTGGTAGGGTCGGAGGCTGTAGAGCCTGTTTGGTTGTGTTTGGCATTGTTCATAGACATTCGGTTCAGTTTCGTGTAGCATCCCCATCTCATCACATTGTCGTTGCTTGCTTCGTGGACGACTGAGTCTCCCTGACTGCATCCAGCACCCCTCCAATGGTCCGTGTCTTTGCACCCAATCTACCATGTCAGATGCTGATACTGACTCTGTCTTCACCTCTGCTGACACCGATGACTTTGATGACTTTGATGGTCAGTGTGACATTCCCTTGTATGCTATGTCATGACTCACGGTGCAACAGATTTATTTGAGTATGCTCTGTCACATTCAGATACAAGCATTGAAGAGGAATTTGGGCCAGATGGTGTGTTTGGCTCACTGAATTGTGGAATGGTGTTGACCAGCCTGGACAGATTTACCTGACCTGCAGACTGTGACCGAATCAGAAACAGAAACAGGATATTCGGACTTAGAGTCTGTTGCTCAATATTCAACCTTGAAGTCAGTTTCCATTGCACCGCTGGCCACAAGTATGTTTCACTCCATTTGACCATGTTGAACTATTCCAAACCTTCAAGATAACAGTTGGAGCTGCGGAGGTGCTTGCCATTGCAGAGGGAGACGCCACAACTTGATATATTTTGCTTGATATTTTTTCTGACAAACCAGACTTAACTTTGGACCTAACTTATCTGAATATGTTCCACTTTCCTAACTTCGGGGATGCAGGCATACAGTTAGTATTTAGTGGGATCTGTTTACATGGTGGTTCACAACCTACTATGCCAGTGTCCCAGGTTGTTGATGGCAACACATATTGTTTTATATCTATTCTATACCCTCCTCGGTGATTTACCGTTTATGGACCAGTGGTGGATGGGATGTTAAATAAAATATATTTGATGTGTCATTATAAGTGTCAATGAGGATAAATATACATTTACACCCTTGAACACTGCGGGAGTCACCCCAAACCTGGCAAGCACTGCTGGTAAACAAATCATTTGCTATCAAATATAAATCCTCGAGTTGGTATACAGCAGTAGTACTGCTGGGGGGACCTGTGGGATTTCACTGTGCATATGTGGCTGCGTGATAAAACTTTGCGTGTGACTCAAAGTTTGGTTTTCCTGTTGTTGTATCTTGCGCTTTGACTTGCACAACATGCTTACCAAGTCTCTTGTGATTTTGTACTCCCTGTCCTCTCTGTATCTTCTGGAGCTATGTCCCTATTATCTGCGTGCTCACATTGTTCCACATACTTGCGCTGTCATCAACCACATTCAAGACAGTTACTTTGTGTCTTTGACACAGTCATACAACGCCTGTGGTCCTGATGTTTTTGCCTCCATTGCCTCCTTGAAGCCAATCTCTGCTTCACAAATAAGTGATATACAGGGCCATCCCATGAGTGCCATGTTTTTTGAGCCAATCTCTGATTCCCTGAGTGGAATGTGGGGAAATGGTTCACATGTAGATGCTGTGCTTTTAGAGCCTGTCTCTGCTTCGCAAAGAAATGAAATTTGGGGGATCAATTCCCCTGCCCCTTCTGTGGGTGTTATATTATTGGAACCAGTTTCCGCTTTGCAACAAAGTGAAATTCAGGGGATAAATGCCCCTGCTCATCATTCAAGTGTTATATTTTTAGGGCAATTTTCCGCTTCACAAAGAAGTAAAACTATATACAAATGGTTAAGTGTAATGTGTTTGTCTTCTCCTGAATCAGTCCAGTTTGCTGTCAGGAAAATACGCCTAGAGCTAGAGCGAAGCCACCATTTGAGACATGATTTCCTTGTGCTGCTCCATTTCCTAGTGAATTTATTCTGTCCATTAGATAAATTACCAGACAGCTTTATGTTCCGGTTAGGTTGTATCTTACACTTGAATTTACGTGGATGGTATAATATACGCAACCCTGGTGAAGATATTCAAAGTGTTGCCCGAGTACATCGTGTACATATTCCATTGAAGTTGTGTCTTCCTGATATACATACACTATTTGATGATCACTTTTGTCCATGCTGTGAATCTCATGTATCGATTTTCAAACCTCATATCATAAAAACCAAATCTGAAAAGTCTCAAAAATGGTATAATGGTCTAGACCAAGACAAAAAGATCACACAAGTAAAATCTAATGCACTGAAGAAAATGAGAAACAATCAGGTGGAAAAAGAAAATAATGTAGAAAATAATGCCACCACAGCTGATAATGATATAGACAGGCATCAGAATATAGATGTGCATATGTTTCCTCCAGAGCCTCCGACTGATCGCCTAAAACATAAAATCATTGCAGATTGGTGTAAAGACACATCACCAGATGCATTTGAAGAAGCAGGATGTGCAGTCTGTGGCCAATCAAGTTATTGTCGCCAACTCCTAGGGGCTTTTACATCCTGCTCCTCAGTACAACGGCCATGTCTCAATCTCAAGATGTCCCGGAACACGAAATCCAGACCTACTTGCATGTCAGTGAGGGACTCTCCTACCTCGAATGTGGCATCCCAATCAAGATAAACACTACCCTGACCAAAGCTCTCGACGCCATGTCCTGTATGCCTGTTGTACAATTTCCTACGGAGATGGCTCGATGTGCTTTGTTTATTGAAGGTACCCCCATGGGTACCCTTAACAAACCTGAAGTTGAGCTGCTCCTCCAGAAGAGCACTCTATTGTTGTTTGGTCAGGGAGAGAAGACCATCACAGACCCTGCATATCGCAGCAGGTGAGAGATCCCTGCCACAAACATTGGATTTGGAGAATTAGAAGATGGTGGAAGCTGATACAGCTGGAAGTTGGAATCCTGGAGAAGAAGTGTCGTGGAGACCATGTTCCCAGGCAGGTTACGCTCAAACTTTACAAGCTTGTCATCTACGAGGCAGGCAGACATTTTGATTGGCACATGGACTCGATGCACAGTGACAGTCACCACGCGACACTCCTCGTGGGACTCAACACTTCCTGGAAAGGTGGAGACCTCATCCTCCAACACAACGGTGTTGAGACACGCACAGATCTCCAACCTCAGTGTACCCATTCTTATCTAGCTCCAGATCTGCAAGCCATTGCGTCTTACACCAATATGGAGCACCATGTGGAGCCCGTCACGGAAGGCGTCCGCATTGTTCTCCAATATGACATTGAAGTTGTGACAGGCACAGAGAAGGAAATTGCAGAAGAGGACTTTGGCAATTATGATTGGCCGCTGGATGTTGTAAGTACCACCTACTCCAGCCGTACAAAATATCTAGGTGTTGTGCAAGCTACAGCAGACAAGACCGCCGTTGAAGAGGTGATTGACACCATCAAAAGACTACATACATCGGGCATCGAGGAAGTGGGTTTTGCACTGCAGCATCTGTACTGCAAGGCGAGCATCCACGCCAAGTTTTTAAAGGGATCTGACGCATACCTGTACGACAGACTTGTGTGGTGCGGGGCCTTCAATATTACCCTCTGTCCAGCTGTGCTTGTGGAGTCTGGCGACGATAACGAGACCAGTGAGCGTTTTGCATATCTGTTTGGTGACTATAACTATGACGATGA
>KN833018.1:349324-377334 GCA_000827315.1 Piloderma croceum F 1598 | reverse complement strand
TACAGCAGTTGTATATAACTTGATAGCGGATTTGAGTTGATTTGAGGTGCTCGAAGAGCTGATCGATAATGGAAACCTAGGAGAGGGAGCTCGTTATAGATATGGGGTGATGAATTGTCTCCCCCTCAAGTTCCTATCCCTAGTGGGAGCCGAGTGGGGCACTGTATCAAATAGCATTAGCTAAGAGCAAGAGGTAAAAATAGGAAGTCAGAGGGGACGCACAATGTGTAGCGATGTTCCGCTTGTCTACACTGCCACAACCATGCTGCACGCTTTCCCGTCGACAGCCATCCGGTGAGACTTCGACTTGGATTGTAATTGCTATCTACCACCAGAAGGCAGCTTGGACCATCATCCTAAGTAGGAAATCGAGCAACGCCGCTTACACGCTTGAGCATTCCAAACACCTATGCAAGATTCGAGTCGCGATGGCCCTCGATTTTCTCGAGGTGCCTCGAACATTAATGCAAATGGCGCAATTTTCAATCAAGTTGGAAGAGATCAGTACAACAATCATCAATATTACAACAATTACAACAATGCTATGAACGACGAAATGGTGGTACGTCAATCCTACCAATGAATTAACCCGATCATTATTCAATTTTGTGCTTGATAGGCTGATGGTACGTATACCGGTATGCACTCACATCCCTGCAACTTATCGCCTATCGATAGCTTATTTCGCCAAGTTACCCTGCGCCGCGAGAGCAGGCTATAGCTCGGGCAACCATAAATCATGTTTAAAAGGTACACGGGAGGGAGTGCTGTGGGATATCGAAGCATGGGAGGCAGATGAAATGAACGAGTCGGTTTATTGGCTGAAGGGTGTTGCAGGATGCGGAAAATCTACAATCGCCCAAACGTTCGCCGAACGTTCTGCGGCAAAGGGCAAACTCGGAGCGAGCTTCTTTTGCTCCCGCGACTATCCAGATAGACGAGACCTACATCTTATATTCTTAACTCTTGCATGCGATCTCGCATATCGGTCCTCTGATTTCAAGACCGCTCTCGTGCCGATCATCCGCGCCAATCCCAATGTCCAGGACGACTCATTACCCGTACAGCTCGGGAAGCTCCTTGTACGACCGTTCAAGCAAACTGGCTTATCTGCCACGATTGTCGTAGATGCCCTCGATGAATGTGAGGACAAGGAGCCAGTATCAGAATTCCTTTCGGCGCTCGCTGTACACGTGAACAATATGCCTACAGTAAGATTCTTCATCACGGGGAGACCAGAAGATCATATTCGGTCCGGTTTCAAGCTCTCATCGTTACGAACGAAGGTGTTACCACTTCATGATGTCAATTCAGCCACCGTAGACTCCGACATAAAATCATTTGTTGCATTTCGGTTGGACGAAATTGCCACAAGACGGAGGCAATCCATCAGTGGTCAATGGCCCTCGGATCGAGACATCGCTGTCATTCTGAAGAAGACATCTGGCCTGTTCATCATAGCTTCTGTGATCCTTAGGTTTATCGATTCTTCTGTTGCTTCTCCCCAGAAGCTCCTCAAGCTAATCGTGGATCCACCGGAAAGCACAATTTATGAAGGACGATCTGGTATCGACGTGGTGTACCATCAAATCCTCTCAGCTATCTTCGAGCATGCGAATGATGATGATGCCGTTTTTTTCGATCAGCTGCATCTCGTGGTCGGGTCTATCGTGCTCGCCCTCGAACCTTTACCACGCGCGAGTCTCGCAGAGATACTCGAAATGACACCACAAGACATATGGACTATCCTTATACATTTGCATTCAGTTCTCATCGTGCCTGAATCAGAATCTGAACCTATACGGATCCTTCACAAATCGTTTGCCGATTTCATCACCGATAAAGAACGGTGTCCGGATGCGAGACATTTCATTGATGCTCCTCATCATCATTCGGCACTAGGCATTTACTGTTTGAAGTTGATGAACACGAGGCTGATAGAGAATATATGTGGTGTCCCTCAATATGCGATGAACAACGATGTTGAGGATCTTCCTGCACGACGAGTGTTGTGTATTGCAGCTCCACTTTCATATACATGTTTGTCCTGGGCCAAACACCTCCAGTTGAGCTCTCAAGCTGGTGGTAATACTAGTTCTGTGCTCACACTGGTCAACAATTTTTTCACACGTCACCTGCTCTCGTGGCTGGAAGTCCTAAGCATTGAGGAACATTTACACACCGCAATTTACTCCCTGCATAATGTGAAATCTTGGCTAAGCAAAGTGAGCACTTCCTATTGTTATGTACAACTCATCAGCTGTTGCTCACTTCTAATCAAGAATCCTGATCAAGATCTATTGGATTTGATTGATGACTGTGAGAGATTTGTATTACGGTCATTTGATGGCATCAAGCAGTCTGCAATGCACACATATCACTCTGCATTGTCTTGGACTCCTACATCCTCACCCATAAGGCTGCTATATGAGCGTGAATTGATGACCAAGACAAAACTGGTCAATGCAGTCGGTCCCACTTGGGATGCTTGCATTAGAATCATTCCATTAGCAGTGGGTGTGAGTGTGGAAGCAGTAGTGTTTTCACCCAGTGGTGCTTTAATCGCTGCTCATGGAGAATATTGCATGAAGGTCTTTGATGCCATGACAGGAGTGAATAGAGCCACTTTTATTGTGCAGGCATCCATATGCTCAGTTGCCTTTTCACTTGATGATGGTTTCCTTGTGTCTGGGCTTTTTGGTGGGACTATAAATGTCTGGGATGTCCAGACAGGCACAATTTTCCGAACATTTGAATGGAACAGTTCTGCCTACTCAGTTGCTTTCTCATATTGCGGAACTATGCTTGCATCTGGTGGCAGTGACAAGACTGTTCAAATCTGGAACATATTATCAGGTGGCTGTCACTGTGTTTTTCATGGCCATATAGGGGTAGTGACAGATGTCTGTTGGCTGGCCACATGGAACCAAGTCATCTCTACCTCAAATGATCTTAGACCAACTCCTCCATGTTGTTTGACTCTAAGACAGACAGAGGTCTATCAAGTCCGCATATGGGATGTTCAAAAGCAAACATGCTTGAAAATATTTGCTGAATACTCTGAACCAGTGGTGGCGCTCGCATCCTCACAACACCTTTTGTTGGTGGCTTCTAAACACGGCACTGTGAACATATATGATTCACAATCTGGTGATATCATTCATGTCATCAAGTCTAACGACATGACCCATTCCCGCATTTCTGTTGATGGAGGCAAGGTTCTGGTTGCAAAGAGGAATTCAGGAGACATATGGGATATAACCACAAACACACTTACGCATGTGGGGAATATTGAGTATAATGGTGAACAGGCTACATTTTCACCTGATGGAACCCGCATTGCTTTGATCTATAGCCAATTTGTGAAGATCTGGAAGACAAATGCAGGGTGCAACCATCATGAAGCTTCTACCCATGTGTATGACACCATAAATGTATTCATCTCACCAGATGAATCGCTGGTAACATTGAAATCTGAGAAGGGAGCCAACATTTTGGATGCGACTACTGGTCAATCCTTGTTTACATATCCAGTCGCCGACTTTCTAGCAATTGGATTTTCACTGGACTTAACATTCACTGCATTTCTTTTATCAGATAGTACAGTCCAGACATGGAATGCCCACACTCGCCATCATGAGTCCATCATCATAGATGACCTGAGTGTATTCCACATTGCACTGTCTCCCAATGGCAGTCAATTGGCTTCTCTATCACCATATCACATGAAACTATGGGATCTTAAAAGTGGAGGATGCCTCGCCTTTCACATCTTTTTGCAATTTGACAGGCTATTACAATTGGAAGCGCAGATCTCATTTTCCACTGATGCGACAAGTGTTTCCGTCCTGGTGAATAGTGATCCCACACAGAGCTGGTGTATCTCTCCCAACCACAATGCCACTTTTACCAGACATCACATTGACGATCATGGCCCCATGAAGCTACCAATGATCTTTGTTGGCATTATGGAAGGACAGTCAAATCAGGATGCATCTGTGCCATCCTACTATTGCGATACAGATGGCGAATGGATCTTGGACCAGGATGGGAGGTGTGTACTTTGGATACCACCAGATGAGAGACCTCAGAGGATTTGGAACAGCATTAAGCGTGAAAAGGTCATGGTCATACAAACTGAAAGTGGAAAAGTATATATTGTCAATTTTTTGCAGTCTTGAAACTTAATCTTGTTACATTGTCCATAATATACACAATCCATGTATATACATTTTGGTTTATGTGTTCTGCGTAGAATTTTGATACAGAATAGCTTTCTCAATATCTTACTTACTTTATGAAATGATGAATTTACTCATGGCAACTAAGCTTGTATGGGTACCGCATGCCAGAATTTAAATAAAAGATGTTTTGCGCGCTTCCTTCTGGGAAAGCTAGATAAAAGGTGTTGAGACACATAGATTCACGACCCTAGAGGTCATCACAAACCTCGATGAAATAATCGCGATTCCAATGCATCCAGACAAAGTGCAAGTCCTCCCTTGGTATCGACCATTCCAGGATCAGAAAAAACACACAATTGACGATTAAAATGACAACATAGATCAGGCCGGCGAATGGACCGAGCTCCATTGTCCTAAGTGGACGGATGAGTAATTACATTAGCTGAAGTTTGGAGAACTTTACCGCCGGATTCTAGTCCATAAGTCTCGCTGGTCAGACTTGATCACCGATTCATAGACTTTCTCCGTGCGCTCTGCAACTTGAAACCAGTCATAAAAACCTTTGACGCGCTTATGTGCATTCCAGGGGTCATGCTTCCCCTGCGATACGATGGTTATCGCTTCAGACATTGCGCGGAAGACATCTAGTAAGACTGATCAGGATCGCTCGGTGTAAATGAATCCAAAAAAAACAAAAAAACGAAAGGATGATCACCATCTTCTTCGGGGTTCGCGAAAGAGATCATGTCTTCAGGTAGAATTTCTGGAACCCCTCCTACACGCGTGGAAACTACGTACAATCCAGCACACGCCGCTTCAAGGATAGCGATGCCAAAAGACTCTGTCAAGGAGGTATTCAAGAATATGGAACCGCGGACAAGAACCTATAGTGGCAATGGAGAAAGAGTTACATCATCATCATTATCCGCCACGGGAAACTGAAATACATTACAACTCACGTCGCGGACGTCGCTATGCCGGACTGGTCCCAAGAGTTCAATGCGATCCTGAAGCAAATGTTTTTCTCTCATTTGCAGCAATTCATTCAGTTTGGGCCCAGTTCCACCTTTGGGAGAGAATCCGACAATATTAGTTAGTAACCCCCAAGCGAACTGGAAAAAAAAACTGGGCGCCCCACCAATCACAAATTTAACGTTGGGAAAGGCAGAGCAAATGCGCGGTGCGGCTGCTACCAGGAGATCGATCCCTTTGCGATAGGCCAGGCGAGAAATTACCACAATGGTGACGCAAAGGGGTTTACTACTTGGTTGAGAGACATCAGGGATTTGGGACGGTTTAAATTGGTCAGCGACGAGCGCGTTCGGTATCACAAACACATTCCCGCTGACAGCAACTGTAGATGGATCTTCATCTGTCTTTTCAAATAGTTGACCACGAAGTACGGTATTTTCACGCCTAGGAGAAAGTTCGTCAGCGTGCGGGAAGTCAGTCATCGAATGTCCGGCTAGATATACCCGATATGTGACACACAAATGACTGCGTCTACATTTTTGAGAGCGGCCTCAAGCAGCTTGTTAGTGAGTATACTAGCGGCGTCTTCGAACCCGAAGAGACTATGGTCGGTGAACACAGTCCGGACGCCCATCAAATGCGCATGCAGTATTCCTTCCTGGCCTAGAGGCGAGAGGCTAGCATGGGCGTGGATCAATGTGATATGCTCTCGCAGTATAATTGTCCGAAAATATGGAAGGAAAGTAAAATAATTGGGTAGGGTTGCCGAGGAAGCGATAGTTGGGTAAGGCAAATAGTAGACTTTGAGCGAGGGTAACATCCAGCGAATGCCGACGCGATCTGGGTCGTGACTGTGGGTGATCACAATGACCTTCATAGATAGAAGACTTAGAGTGCGGTGGAGCCATAGGGTAGAAGCGTCACCGACTTTGTGGCCCTTTCGCAAGAGGTTTGCGCTGAGCATGAATATATGGTTTTCGACGCCGCCGACGTTTGGGTGAAAGAAGTCGGTTATCATTCTGGGCAGCAGATTCAGATTGGCACGACGCAAATAAGATAGGACTCACGCAATGGAAAGAGGATCCATGGTAGAGCAGAGGGCGAGTCGCGACACGTGATCCCCTTTGAGATAACCTACGAATATATTACATAACTCCGCCCATCTCGACTACATAAGAGCCCCGAAGACAGCGACCAAACGTGTTTTCTTGGTTACAGACACGGACCAGACACACCGTCCCCCACACGCCCTACTTGATCCGACTCTCAAGGTATGTTTCTTGCTCCTTTCTCTCTCCCATTTTCTTTCTACGTTCTTCCCATGTATATACTGATGCCCGACTTGGTTTTTCCCGGGACTTGACCCCTGGCCCACGCAGGCGTTGCAGTCGAACCATTCTTCATAAGCGACGCCCAGAATGTATTCAATACTTCTAAATTCTACTCCGTATGTAATCAAACCCAATCCACTCCTACTAACACCCACCCACCCGAAATAGTCCGTCCGCCTTCCCAACACCACCGCCTCCGATGACCTTGACACCAAAGACGCAGACGCAAATTGGAATAGATCGTCCTCTCCGATGACATTCTGTTCCAGATGCAGGTACTGAAGAGGGCGCAGTTTAGCATTTTGTTAGAGTTAGGCGAAGGATGGGTGATCGGTGTGAAGGGGTACGTCCATCCGTCTTTTTCTTCCCGTTTGAGTCCTTCGTTTCTTTGCCTTTTGTAAGACGTCTGTTTTTTCTGCCTCATCGTTTGGATGGAGGGGGGGAGAAAGCCGGGAGTGGGAGACGGAGCTGCATTGATTTGATTTTGAGTTATGGAACCGAGAAGCTGACTTGTCATTTTTGGTGCAGATATGGATTGGTAGTCGAGCAGAAGATGGAAGTCGCAGGCATGCGGACTGTGTATTTGGACGAGGTCAGTCATCCTTGCTCTTTCATACCCTACCCCTGAATCTTCTTGACCCTTGAATGCCTACCATTCCTTCCCCACTTCAAACATGATCATGAATGCACACTATGGCTAAAAATATGTAAACACCTACAGTACCAACAAACTGAAATCCAGAAATCACAAATGTTGTATATGGGATCTCCCTCAGTTTCTGGTTGACATCTAGAGGCTGGACGGGATGTCATTGGGCGCCACTGCTGCTGATGCGGATGATAAAGACGGCGAAGGGGCGGGGTTGGAAACGGTTGGTCCCAGCCGGGAAGTGGGTGAGTTGGTTTTTTGTTTTTTTAATTGTTTTGTTTTGGGGCGCATTTTCGTTATAAGTTTGTATTGATTGGTCATGGGCAGCGGAGGATCTCAGGTCTTGGGGGCTTGAGCCGAGTACATACATCTTTCTCTCCCCTTCCCTTCCTACTATTCAATCTCATTTCAACATCTCATATCATCTCGATGTACTCATCAAGTGTTCATCGGGTTCAAAGACCAATCAGAACCTGCTTTCGAGGACAATGTCAAACATTTCATTCTTTGTGTATCCCGACGAGATGGTTTGTCTTCGTCTTTACTCTCTCCCTCGACCACGTCCTCACCTGGAGCTGATGTTTTATTCTATATCAAAAAAGGCGTACTCGGGTAGCAAACGCACTTCCCGTGCCGAAGATGGCACTCACCGTCGGCGTCGCCACTGTACTGGATAGTAGGGAGGTGGTCGTAATTGTTACTGGGCTCAAGAAGAGTCTGGCGTTGAGTAAGGCAATCGAAGGCGGCGTGAACCATTTGGTTGGTTTATTTTTCTGTTTTGCGCTCGCGTATCTTTTAACTTATAAACTATTCAGTATACCCTTTCAGCTCTTCAGATGCATCCCTGGGCTCTGATCGTTGTTGACGAAGACGCCACTTCCGGTATGCCTCCTCTTGATATTCCTTTCTGTCGTCCTCCCAAACCACAGAACTCCACGTCAAAACCGTCAAATACTTCCAAAGTCGACCGTGCGTGTCCAAGATGAAATCGAGAAAAAACATGCGGATCTCAGAACAAAAAGGGTTGCCGGCAGCTGACCATCAAGTCGGGAATATGGAGTGATCGCGATTTGATGCAAGGTGCTTGTTTGTATAAGGATGATTGCGTGTTTTGACATATGTATGAGGTATTTTGGGTTTCGACGAATTTTGGGTTTGGTTGAGCGAACAAATGCAGGCATAGAAATCGGAAGAACCGGCGTGATGCATTCAAAAACAATACAAGGTCAAATGTGTAAAACAAGGCATACAAATGAATGTGACATGAAGGAAAAAATCTAATTGAAGACAACGTCGACGCAGACAGACCCAAGGATTCGAACACTGGTGGTACAAGCGAGCAACCCAACCTCACCCGCAAAATCGTAAAAGTAATGACTTACACATCCATACACCATATCTCCAGCTTCCCCTCCGGTTTGCCTTTCGCATGTTCCCTTGCCGTCTCGATCGCAAGATCGTAGTCTGAATCATCTCTCAAGCTCACTTTCCCACCGTCTTCGTCCTTGAATTTCATCTCCAGCCCATCCAGCGACTTGCCGAACTTAGACGTCACGCGCTCGAGAAACTCCTCATAGCGCGTGTCGGGTGTGAGCGCCATACCGCGGACATCACTATCATAGTACAGCTATATGAATCAAACACGTCAGCGTCTGTTAAAAGGAAAACAAAATGGCAGCCGACGAACCTTAACTCGGATCTTCACTAACTCAAATGGCCCATCATCATACTCCCCACTTCCGTAGCCTTCCTCCTCATTTTCATTGTACATACTGGGCGCAGCCGTCAACCTCCTCGTATTCCTCCTAGTCAACTTCCTCTTCATGCTGCCGCCTCCATAGTTGCTAGGAGCATATGTCGAAGATGGCGCAGACCGCGAAGCAGACCGCTGAACTACAGGCGACGGGTTGGCATTTGCCTGAGCCCAGGCACTGATCTTGTCTGATTTGGAGCCGGAGCTGGGAGACGGCAACGAGGGAACTGGTGGTGGTGGTGGTGGTTCGTCGCCATACGAGTCGATATAGTCATCAAAAAACTCAGTGAGTCGGACCCCTGCATTCGAATCTACACAAAGACAAAAAATCAGAAAAAAAATCTATAAATATTTATAGGAAGAAAACAACCTCACCTTTCTCGGGAACAGGTGGTCTCCTCTCTTCTGTCGCCGAAACTTTCCTTACACTAAGACCCCTTGTCAACGTTGTCTTTGAGCGTCCGAGACCGGTGGCACCACGGGCAATGGGCGGATCAATCGGGTCATTTCCTGCGGCAAGCAGGTCAGGTCAGACACTCCCGCAGAGAATCGGACGGAAAAAATAAGACTGACTTGGTGGAGGGGCCGTCAAGGATCTGCTCAACCCCGGCCCAGCATCTATATTAGGTTGTGCTACGAAGGTATTGCTCGGCGATACGCCCGATTTGAGACGGGTAGCGCCTGTAAATGTTGTAAACTGATCATTCTCGTCGGAGGCGGTGACGAGTTTCTATGTCAAAGTTTGTCAGCGTGAGCTAATCCTCACAGGTTGTCCAGAGAAACACACAGCCTTTCCCATGTAATCCTTCGTCTTTGAATTTTTAAGTTTATTCTCCGAGGGGCGATAGAGAACGCCCACTGGGATACTAAAAACCGTATATCCTTCCCCACGATCCTGGATTGCATCGTCAATCACTGTATGTTCTTCCGTCGCTTTCTCTTTTCGGGCTTCTTCCATATCTGCTAGGCCCTCTTCTCTGCGACAGGTATGAAATGCGGGTTAGGTTAAGATAGACCGAAGGAGAAGACAAGCTACGCACAAATTCCCCATATAAATGAGCGAGAGGCCTTTATTGAACATTACCTCTGCGGAAAACAGCTTGAACTTAAGCCCTAACTGTTCATAGTTTCTGGTTTTTTAAAGACGCAAGTTGTAGGTTAGCAATCATTCGGCTAACAAGCGGCAACCGTACACAACAAGAACAACAACAAAACCTTTTAAAAACGCGACGGCGATTGTTGAACAGACCGAGAAAAAGCTAAACTCACATAGCCTGATTTCCTCTCAAATACAACAGTGCCTCGTCAAAATCTTTGAGTGCAAGTTCATACCGACTCAGAAGGAAATTGGATACGCCACATTGGAAGTATCTGTTTGAACGGAAGGTTGAGCAGAGTTAGCAAGAGGTCGTCTTTGCCACAACAAACCAGCTGAAGAAACCACCCACGCGACGGCCAAATACTGATCCAACGAAGTAGCCGCAATAAACTGTTCCACGGCGAGCTCATGTTCGCCCAGGGTGGCATAGATGAGACCCATGTTGGTTAGGATCTTGGATGAGTCCGCTATGGTCTATGACCGTCATCGGGTCGTCAAGGCCGTCCCAAGGCTGAGTGAGGGTTGCAACGGAAAAGAACGCACCGCAAACAAATTCAAAGCCTTCTCCAAATTCTCTTCATCATACGCCTTGAGCGCACTCGCCCAGGTCTCCAGTTCAGCTTTCAAGGACATAGGGAAACTTCAATTCAGCTCGGGTTTAGCGACAGGTCTTAAGGTGAGAATTATTGGTGGGTAGAAAATAGCGAGCCAGCCGCCGTTTGTTACAAAGGGAGAAAGGAGCACGGTCACCGTGCAGAAGATCGATTACAAGAAAAGAGGCTCTCATCCTTGTTACTGATGACAGCCTTCGGCGGTTGTTATGGCATCGGCATTTTTCAATACCATCCGCAAAAGGAAATTCATCTTACGTGCGCACAGCCACATTCGCGTTTCCTTTTGGTTGGCCATTCAATCCGTTTGGCCCCCACTTCTTTCAGCAGCTCCTTCAGGAGTCCTGCTGGGCATCAGAAAAACGTCCAACATAGGATAAGACTTTGCATCTGAGTTGTAGTGCAAGGAAAACCAAAAAAACAGTGCAAATTTTACAGACTGCTATGTAAAGCAAGGTTTTTTATGGACCACCTCGTCTATCACCACTAATATATTTTACCTTGATTACCAGATCGGGACTTGCTGCATGTAAGGTCATGTACTATAGGGCCGGTATAAGGGTTACCCGGTTACCTGTACACCCGACCCAACACCTTTTAGCCAGAAATGGCAACCTGGATAAAGAGTGGCAGTGCACATTGTTTTTGTGACTAAGGGTCCAAAACATGGCCTGTGCACCCTGTCCAAGGTAAAAAGGGAGCCACCCCAAGCTGAGTGAGTCAGAACAGGGTTGGGCCAGCCATTAAGGTTCCCTGACGAGGCCTCTGGCAGGGCCAAAACCCTGGTCTCTCATAGTACAGTAGAATATATTAATACAGACTGGTTTGGACCCTATCTTTGGAGACAGGTCCTCATTTAGTTTTAGTGGCTTGCTGCTCATGGTTGGCTTGTGATTGTGGCTATGCTGGCTGGCCACTTGTCTGGTTTTTATTCACCCACTTTAGGCTAGGGCTGTCCAAGATTATGATTGTATTTAAATACATTATGATTATTTCAATTTATTATGATTATAATATGCTCTCAGCATACTCAAAAAATTTTGATTACAGATGAATGCAATATGATATGAGTACAATTATAATATATTACGAGGTCCGTATTTAATCATAATCATACCTATATACAGCTTCCACTTGGCTTCGGCTCTAAGGACAAAAGCAGCTAGTAAATTTCCTTTCCTGTTTCCGAAACGCGAGGGGCATGATCTCATTGCCGAGCAATTGCTCCCTTGCGAGGTGGCTCGTCAATATCCACTGGCTGGTTCAACAAAATAAATGACATTTTGGACTTAAATCCTGGGCTAGATATATAATCCAGCCAAACTCATTTTCTGTCCGGTTGTTCGGTGTGCCCGCGACTCAGAATTTTTCATTTGTGTCCTACCATGACTAACACACCATCTGTTGAAGGGCAGAAGTGACATCTTGATAATCTCCTGCAGAAACTCAGTGGACTTATCAGGAAGCTCCCAGCATCATGACCATGCGGGACAAAGGAAGGCCCTATTGCGAAGCATTTTACCAGCCATGAGTATGACGTTACGGAAGGACCTTACTTCACCTTTAACCAATCTTGGGAGCGTGTCTTCCAGTGTCCTGAAAGTGAGAAAGAACATCTGGTTATCCAAGGGAAATATGGTTTGGAGATGGTGCAGGCTTACCTTGCCTGCTTCGTGAAGTATCCTGGGATAGAGAAGGACGGTGGGCTTCAGTTAGTTGCACAATGAGTGGAGGTATTGATCGCACTGATAGAGGCCGTGTACGTTGCCACTCCTATTTTAAGTCAACCTTTACTCACGAAATGCGTTCACAGAAAAAGCAAGGACCCACCAAAGATGGGGACAAGGCCCCCCAAAAAAACAAATACAGGAAAACGAAGCCGAGGTCAGCTTTTTGGTCCTAATGCGCATGTGAAAGTGAAAACTTGAATGACAGTTTTGGAGCAGAATCAGACTCCGGCGAAGAAGCAAACGACAAAACGTACAAGCTTAAAACGATCCCATCAGCCTCCGAGAGCAGTTCAAGCGACTCTGCTGAAGACATAACTGAAGTCAACTCCGCTGCAAGCAAGAGCAAGAAACCAAAGAAGAAGAAGGCAAAGGTCAGTATTGGAGACATTTTAGGGGCGCAGACACTGACAGACTTGCCTAGACTGTGACCGCTGTTGCATTGGATAATGATTCAGATATTATCATTGAAGAAATTGATGGTCCAAAAGTGGGGCGGAATCCGATGAAAGCCAAATGGGCATTTACCCTTTGGCAACCTCGCGCAGCAACCGTCAAGCAGAGGCCCGTATGGAGATGGGGGTGTTGACATTGCTCGTAAGTATTGAATTTTCCCGTGCTTAATCTATTCTTACCCCATCCTATCAGAAAATATAGGTGCACTGACCGCACACCTAACTGTACCAAGTACGAGAACGAGACTTTACCGCGGCCTCCATCTAGTAATTTCATTTTGCACTTGCTCAAATGCCGGAGCATTCCATTGGAGTTGAGGTGGGACTCATTTGAGGCCCGGGATGGCGCAGAGATCGAGGCTGGGGCAGGGGCTGGATCAGAAGATATTGGTATTGAAGTGCAGTGTGGACTTATGGATGGCTTCATTGCACGGGGCCTCCAAAACCCTGGGAAGCCTCAGGTTACGAGCTGAGGATTCCGGGAGCATCTGGTGAAGGGCATTATCGAAGATGACCATGCGTACTCACTGGGAGAGAAGCCCGGAATGAAGAAAGTTTTTGCTTACTTACTGCCGCAGGGAATATCAGCCCCTTCCCACCAGACCGTTCGATGCGATCTGGATGTGCTTTGGGAGAAACTCAACATGAGACTCAATAAAGAGCTGCAGGTGCGTCATTGGATCTTTGTTGACATAGCATAGAAGCGCTGACTAATATCTCATATTCACAATCTAGTCCAATACCTCAAAGATTGTGATAGCAAGTGATCTGTGGACAAGCAAAAACTCAGTATATGTATTTTGCGGCACTGTTGGCTTTTGGATTGATGACAACTGGTGCCTGTGTGAGTGTGTCCTGGAGTTGCTACCATTGAGTGGCGATCACTCAGGGAAGGCATCGGGAAAACTTATCTTTAAAGCACTGCGGAGACGAGGCATTGAAACAAAACTGAGTAAGCGGTTACTGGCCCTTTTAGTTTCAGTCACTTAACTCTGATCACGGTACAGGTGCTAACGCTGCTGACAATGCATCAAGCAACGGACCACTGAACCAAACCCTTAGCAAGTGTCTCAGGAAGGTTAGCAAGGTTCACATTGATGCTGAAAACATGCAGGTTGGATGCGGGGGCCATGTGTTGAATATATCATGCCAGTAAGTCATAAATACCCTGATTGCCATCCAATTACTTACCGATGGCAATCTACTAGAGCAATCTTTCATGGACTCGGAATCGCAGATGACCCGGATGAGATAGATTACTATGAAAAAGCTCGCGCATTCCCGATTGTGTATTTGGCCAATGACGACCCGGAGGTGATCGAAGAGATGAAAGTGGCAGCTGCTGAGTTGAAGGACGGCGGGGACAACAGCGATGAAAATGAGATTGAAGATTCTAGTGGAAGCCCAAGTGATGATTCAATGGATGGTAGCGAGGGAGAAAGTGCTGAAGATGAATGGGTTGATGAGGATGTGGATGAGGATGGGGAGGGGGAGGGGGCTGCGCCTATTCGGCCAAAGAAGTCAAAGGGAAGGCAGAAAGTATTCTCTTGTGTCGAAAAGGTGCGCCAAGTATGACCATTTGAAGTTGACTGATATTGACTCCTCTACTACACAGCTCCACGCCGTTGTGGTAGATGTCCTTAGGTCAGAAGTAAAACGGAAAAGAATCTGTCGTCTCATCCGAAAGCTTTGTGCTGCAAAACATCGCCACCTCATCCCCATTTGTAGCATGAAAATCCGTTGGAATACCACCTATGCCGAAGTTCTGCGTGGGATCGATTTAAAGCCAGTACGTCTGTTATATCATGTTCAGCACTCCTATCTAAGATATTTCACAGGCCATCAATCAGTGGATAGACTCAATGGACCAGCTGCTAACGGGAAAGAAGAGAGCGGCGGCAAGACGTCAACAAAAGAAGTGGAGATTGACACCCGATGAGTGGGAGACCTTAGCAAAGTTATGTGCCGTTCTCCAGGTGAGTCTCGTGGAATGTTGCCGTTCTTTATTTCTATTTCTAAATTGATCTGATGGCATGGTACAGATTTTTCAAAATGCCACCCTTGAATTCTCGCAGACTAAAGTGCCGACAATCAGCAAGGTCCTTCCGCTACTCAAAATGGTCCAGCAGCACCTTCAAGTGGCTCTCGAAGATCCTGATCTTGTTAAAGACCGATCTGGCATGAAGTACCGGGGGCTCAAACATGGTTTCAAGGCTGGCCTCGCCAAGATCGATGCTCATCTTGAAAAAGCTTTGGTTGGAGATTATCCTCTCCTGGGTGCCGGTGCGTTTGTTGACCATTCAAATTTAGCAGTGATTACTTACTCTTGAAGCCAGTGCTACACCCATCTATCCATCTCGTGTATTTTGAAGATACTACAAAATGGGATCAATCGGTTCCGGCATGCGCTCGAACCCTACTTGAGCATCTTTATGAGGTCTATGAGGCAGACAGCTCCCCAACTAATACCCCAACTCCTAAAGCACCATTTGCTGCAACATCCATATTCATGCAAGCCATCCAAAACCTAACCCCCGCTGAGCAAAGGGCCATCGTCACGGAGATCGAGGCTTACTTCAGTGGCATGTATCCGTGCCTTGATGGTGATGCCCTGAAGTGGTGGAAGGTATATATGTTATCGCAGAATCGACGCAGATCTTGCTGTTGCTGATCCGATTACCTCTTGCAGAAACATGCAATCAATTTCCCAATACTTGCTCGTATCGCACGCGACATTCTGGCCATTCCGGGAGTGAGTATCTCAGTTGAACGGCTTTTTTCCAGCAGCAAACAAACACTATCGGATTCTCGCTCCTCTTTGACCGCGGAGTCGGCGTCAAAGACCGTTGTTGCTAAGGAGCTGTTGAAGAATGGTTTCGGCGAGGGATTGAATTATCTCGACGATGTTCGCACTCTATAATACGTTTGATTAATATGATTAATTATGAGTACGAATTGCATACGATACACTATGAATACACTACCAATACATACGATAGCCAGGTTACTCGATACGATACGATTACAATATATTACGACCAAAATCGTATTGTAATTGTACTTGGACAGCCCTACTTTAGGCAGCTCCATCACTTTGTTTTACAAGGTCTCTCAAACCTGGGAATTGCCATGTGTTTGCCAAAAATCCACAGTGCCAAACAAAGAATGTGGTGCATGATTGCTACAACTATCTTATTGGTTCCATTTGGTGACAGCTTGTCTGTCACCAAAGTGTAAGGAACATGACTCAAACCAGAACCTAGGGCTCCAGTGTAATACTTTGAAAATGTTTTCTCAGTATTTTTAGGATTTTTCCTGTAATTTTAACTATTCTGTTCTAATCATAGGAATTTATTTAGGGAATTAAGCAAACACACCAAGTTAGTGGTAACATTAGTATAACAGCAGCCAAGAATGTACTAGTCAGATTCAGACTTAAGAGGAGATAAGAATCAATTCCAAGGGAATCAATTAGGGAATCGAACAGAAAAGAAGCAATACATATATGGGCACTCAGCACATCAGGAAGGAAGTTTAGACTTCACCCACCTTGTTTCCAGAACTGCCATGTCACTCTCCAATCCATTTTTCAATCTCCAACTTCCTGTCCCTGCCATTGAAGGCACTACCATGCAACCGCTTGTCACCATGCATCCTTCAACTCCCTTACCTGGCAATTTGACAGACATAGACTTGACATCTACTCATGACAACCCTTCATCTCCACTCACACTAGTCCCTGCTGACCCTAGTCCATCACTTGATGTCAAGAACCTCTACTCATCATTTGAAATCGAACAATTGTGGAATTGCATCTTCCAAAACAATCTCACAGAGGATAATAGTGTAATACTTCAAAAATGTTTTCTCAGTATTTACAGGATTTTTCCTGTAAATTCAACTATTCTGCTCAAATCGTAGGAATTCGTTTAGAGAATTAGTGAGTGCACCAAGTTAAGGGTAGTATGAGTATAGCAATGGCCTAAAAGGTACTAGTCAGATCATTTTGGACTTAAAAGGAGATTAGGACCAGTTTTAAGGGAATGGATCAGGGAGCTGAATAAATCAGAAGCATTCATTAAATGGGTGCATGGCGCATCAAATCCAAACTTTAATTTGAACAGACAAAAACTCGCTCCACTCCTCAAACCCTTACCACCACCATTCCCCACATTTCACAATGCCTAGTCATCCCATTACCCCCCACCACTTTTGAAATGAATAACTTTGACTCCTACCTTTTGCTGCCCTCTATTCTTGATTCTGCCGATGATGCAGATGACTTGCAATTCCTCTTTCAATGCCCCCAGACTCCACTCCTCACTGAACCAACATATACCAACCTCACCCCATCCCATCTAGAGTCTGCACTTCCAATGGTACTTTCAGGCAGCCCTACTGACTCGATTAACCCCATGTTGATGTTCTACGCTTCAGAAGGTGTCGCCAAGGTCTGGGATAACTTTTGGCAGACTAATGTAAAGGGAAGAAATGGCAGTTTCCATGCTAAAGACTACTACATTGTTCACGCTGTCAGCCCCTACTTCATGCTGGATCCCATTGAGCCGGGTGCTTGGTTCATCACCTGGCCTGGAACTGGTGGAAAGGATAACCCTTCAGGCATGTCCGGGCTGATCACAGGGACCCCACTGCATCTTGAGGACATATCCGTTTGTGCTTTCACTTGCGCATTGGAATTCCATGTTTATCACTGTATCCTTGGACTTGCCTTCCTTCATCAAGGTGGCTATACCTTCTACTACACCAACCCTCATGTCTTTACTCGTGAAACCATCCCTCATGCTGAAGATCCTATCAGCATCATCGTTGCCATCCCAGACTATCATACTACCGAAATGAGTCGATACCTCACCATTCAGCCTGACACCTTTAATCAGGAAATGGTGCCGGGGTATTCTAATCTTGCAAGGCCCCCTTGTCGCATCTGGGAATATGGGGAAGAGGAAGAGAAGAAGCAGGAGAAGTTTGATTGGTTTATGAGTAGCGAGGATGATATCAGGGAAGAGGTGGCAAGTATTCTGAAGGCGAGAGAATTTGGGTCGGGTTGATAAGGAACAGATGCACATATTGCGTGCTTTCTACAGCATGTCCTCTATGCCATTTTCTTACCTATCATCTGTCGTAGCCATGTTATTTTGTTTGGACTTTGCGCTTTTACTAGTTGTCAAATATTCCCCATCCATTATGATTGTCACCTACTGGCTCAGGAATATTATTTGTGATGTATTTTCTGATATTCTGCTTACCAAGGAGTACCCCATCCATTACATCTGCTTGACCAAGCCAATTCATCATGATAGAGGTTATGTCATATATAAATTCACTTCTAATCTATTCATATAAGCTTGAAGCTTTTAGCAAGTACAGCATCCCTTCATTTGTACTCAATGAAGATACACCATATGATTCTATGATATGGAAGGTATGTTTGGTTTTATCTGTGTACAGGTTTTATGGAGTGATGTTGAGATGTGGGCTCTCAAAAACAGCACATCTGGATTCAAGAATATCTTCTGTGCAGCAGTGGCCACATTCCACCCCTTGCTAGACTCATCAAAACCCCATCATTCACCAACAGTGTTAGACTCTTTCTGATTGATGAAGGTCACCACATTGTCACAGATAGTCAGCTACATGGAAATGACCCTCCATATTGGCCGGCATATAGCAAACTGGGTGATGTTCATGTCCAACTTCCTGCTGGTACTCTGTGTGGAATCTTCTCAGCAACTCTTCCATCACCCATTAAAAGCTTATATTCACTCTAATTTATGAATGAAGGAAGGCAAAATGGTTGAAATTAATGTTTGCACCAATCAGCCAAACATTGTCCAAGCTGTTATTCCAATGATCAGCAACATTGATAATCTAAGTAATCTGGATCTTCTTATGCCTGTTCTATATCACCTGCCCATGTTTCTTTAACGAGGCATTATTTTTCTTGATCATAAACTTTTAACTGTAAAAGTTGTGGACTATCTTAATGATTAGTGTTCTCCTAGTATCTGAGAAACAGGACTGTTCTGACACTTGGGCATACAAAATATTCCCAGAAAGGCTTTGTGGAATGGAAAAAGGCTTTATTACAAGTATCATGTTCCATAACACTCTTAAGGACTATTTTGATTGTCCTTTCATCAATACCTTGAATATCTATATAATTCCTTTTGATCCACACTTTGTACATACTATGGTGTGTGTTTCATGCTTATGTTCCAAAATTGTCAACTTAAATGAGATGCACTCATAACAAAGGAAATAGTAAAAAGTGTTAGATTTGGTTATATCATAGTAATCAGACCAAAATATGTCAAAGTCTCTTTTGGAATATGATTCATACATATAGAACTAGTAGATACCAGCAGTACTTACATTTGTATTGGTTGGAACATCTGCTATGGCTGAATCAAGTTTTGCCAATAGTAATATAACTATATTACATGACACAGATGGAAATTTGAAATTCTGACTCCAGATTCAGAATCACCTTGAAATTTGAGCCCAGATGATTTATAGATCATCACATGTAGGTTCACTCATAGTCAACCTTATTTTAGGGTTAGAACACTGAAACAGCTGTATTAAGGGCTACAAGTCAAATATGTGAATACCCTCTTCAGATCCTGGATCTACTCACAAAATAGGCCCAGATGATGTATACTTGTAGATTAGATCATTTGGACAAGGTGACCTGATAATCTCCCAATACCTGGATTGATCTGTCTGTAGCCAGGGATACAGATTAGCTATGAAGATTTTGGGTGCATATTCTGAATCTCCTCAAAAAAACAGGTCTGGAAACAAGTTGAACCATCCCATATGGAGTCAATCACATTTCCCAATTTTAACATCTATTACAAATCTAGCCATATTAGGTGCTACAGTAGGAATTTCAAATTTTCTTGTCCAGATTCAGAATCCCCTGAAGAATTGAGTCTAGATGAAAGTTGTCCGACCCAATTTGGAGCAGGTCACCCAACCTTTTTCTCCTACCCATATATTGTTTTGGGTATAGCAGGTCCTACAGGCTGAATTGAGACTCAGGATATTGATATTATGAATCTCCTTGAAAAATGGGTCTGGGTACAAGTTGAACCATTAAAATTGGAGAGGGTCAAATTTTCAGTTAACAAACCTTTAATCAGAACCATCAAAGAAAGATAGGGTATGATATTGAAGACAATGATATTCATGATAAACATGATGATGAATGTAGATGTAGGAGGTGTCCCTGTAGATTTTTTGTAATGTGACTGACTATGGTCATAAACTGCATTGGAATTTATCCAACTACAGTAATGGGTTACCAGATTGTGATGTACACCCTAAGGTATATGGGTGTGTGTTTTCATAGCATGTAGGATATGACCTAATAGGGATGTTTTTAATATGGTCATGAGCGGTTTTTTTGAGGAGATTCCAAATCTGGTGGTCCCATTGTGGTATCTGTCCTATTTAAGCTGTAATAATTCCAATTACAGCCTAAATAGGACAGATACCACAATGGGACCACCAGATTTGGAATCTCCTCAAAAAACTGCTCATGACCATATCAAGAACATCCCTATTAGGTCATATCTTACATGCTATGAAAATGCACCCCCATATACCTTAGGGTGTACATCACAGTCTGGTAACCCATTACTGTAGTTGGATAAATTCCAATGCAGTTTATGACCATAGTCAGTCACATTACAAAAAATCTACAGAGACACCTCCTACATCTACATTCATCATCATGTTTATCATGAATATCATTGTCTTCAATATCATACCCTATCTTTCTTTTAATGGTTCTGATTAAAGTGATCAGCCTCTGTAAGGGCCCAGTAGCTTTACTATGTTTGTATATATTTGTATTGTGGCTGAAGCCACATGATATAAACCCCGTGTTTATATCTATTTATCTTAGAACCTTATTTACATACACTGTACACAGAACAACCATAGACGTGGTCTGGTTCTGTACCGTGTGATTAACGTTAAGCCCTAAGTACCCCTTTACACATTTTTGAACCTCACAAAAGCTACTAACATATCAACCCTGAGTTGACATGGCCAAACCCAAAAGAAAACCAGATGGAAGAACCTCACAGGTTCTCCAAAGGGATAGTCGGGAAACCCATCAGGTTCCTGACAACCCCCCTCAATTACCAATACGAGATAGTATTGGAAACAAGGAACTGACCTTACCCGATTTGCGTCACAGTAGCTGTATACAGGCCGCCGCTAGTGACACACTAGGTAATGGTGATAGCTCGGAACAAGTCCAAGCCGAATTTCAAATTACTAGTGAAGATTGCGAAGGCGATCCTCAATCTAACCGCGAAGAGGACACTGGGTCCATTCACAAGAGTTCTGATCTAACCCCAGTCGAGGGGTTAGATGAACTTAGAATCACTCCATTAGTTGAGGAACGCAGTGTTCCAGATACGGACGCCCTGCAAGATGGCGAGGCTGAACTAATGAAAGAATTATTTGAACGGAGAGGACTCCAGATCAAGAAACTAGAGTGAGATCTGTATCTTGCAGCCAAGCGCTTGAGAGAAGCGCAAGACGAAGATCAGGCACGTAATAATTTGTGTGCCCAATCAAGACAATCAAACCAATATGGTTTGACAGAAGAAGATGAGAATATAATTCAGGCAATGTGCAAATTGCATTCACCTACAAGAGGATCCTACGAGGTGAGTGATGAGTTCAATGCTCGTCTCACAGCGAGCCAATGACTCCAAAAGGATATTGAAGACTCGAACAAGGCTGAACGGAAAAGGATCCGTCAGCAAGAAGATTTGAGGGCAGAAGTTGAACGACTTCGCCAGAAACAGGAAATATACGAAACTGAGCGTAAACAGTGCAGGGCTGTTGTACGTAACCGTAAATCCAACTTTTTTTTTTTTCAATCCAATTTATTGTGCTAAAGGAATACCATCCTACGTTACACATTAACGACAGTCAGGGGTAAAGTAGGAGAGGCATGACCAGGACATAATCAAGTTAAGCACTGGATGGGAAACCTATGAGAGCCGCGCAGGTTCCCTTGCCCCGCCCCTCAGTGGGGGCAGCTTGAGGGACCAAACTATCCCAGTTCGTGTCAAACACGCTCCCCACTAAGCCCTGAGAACTAATTCAACCCTGTTATAATGAGAAAGACAATGTGAGGTGCAACAAGTCCCAAAAAAATGGGAGGGGGGGGGAGGAGAGTAGGGAAATCCGAAGGCGGTGTATGAGTGGCATTTTGCCTTATGAGGATAAACATGTGGAGGTGCTATGATAGCATACGACCTGACAAGGCATGTCCACAGGTGAGGGTGGGTGAAAGGGGAGTGGGAAGGGTTGTGGAGATGATGCCGACAGGGTGAGGTATGTTGGTGGCGGGTGAATGAGCGTTAGAGCAGCCCTAGCTCTTTTGCACCGGCAATAAGTTCAGCATTGCAGCGCGCATTTGTCATTGGCCTGTCATCTGGAAGGGCATAATCCTTGAAGCAACCTGTGGAGTGGATGAAAGTTAACAAATGTTTGACAGCGGCAGGACTACTGAGCAGGAAAGGGATGGAGGACGCGTTTCTCCTGAGTTTAAGCTGTAGAACATGGTGTTCACGCTGATAGAACAGGCAGTCCAACAGTACATGCTTCACTGTCTTGACTGTTATACCTCGGCAATGTGGGCAGACTGGTGATTCAACCTTGTGAATTTGAAACAAGTGATGATTGAGCCCAATGTGTCCCGTGCGCAGTTGGGAGAGCAGAGACGCTTGACGCCGATCAAGGCCTTTAACCAGACTAAGAAATTTCTTAGACGGGGCTGATTTGTCTATGGGACGGAGCAGCGCGTGACGGGGGGACTCTTTCCAGCGCCGTTTCCACGTTTTGAGGATCGAGGACATAAAGCCTTGATGTAGGGCTGAAACACTAGCTGGGAGGGGATTTCGCAAGAATGGGGGGAGAAACTTAGCTTCGCTGGATACTCCCTGAGCTGCCTTCTTCGCTTCCTCATCCGCTTTCTCGTTGCGCTCATTACCGCAATGACCTGGCACCCAATGCATCTGTAAATCTATAACTCCATTCATGCTCCCCTTCCACACTTGGCCATCTACTAAGGCTTTGCGACGTTCATCTCCGTTGAGAAGCCCATCCTGCTTTGCATGTAGTTCCTCTGCAAGGTTGTGTATCTTGTCCAGGATGTAGTGCCCTGCATGAGGGCATTGATTGCATAGCGCTTTGAGGAGTGCTTGGCTGTTGGAGCATATGGAAAGGGGCCTAGATAATTTTCTGTTACTCGTTTTCAGCATATGCAACACCATTGCTATACCAACGCCTTCGGCTTTGTAAACCGTATGCTCCTTCTCGGAGCCCAAGTGGAAGTGAAGGACCTTAGCGACACGATTGTTAATAAAAAGCACTGCCGACGCCCCTACACCACCTTCAAATCCTGAACCATCACTAAAAACTTGAACTGAGTGAGAGTGTTCGATGTCTTCTATTGCCTCAAGCATGCGTTCCTTGGAGCTGCCAATGAAGCATTTGAAGGTGACAGTGTATCCTGGGCTACGTCTGATGGCCGCGATGGTTTCTACATTGTCGGGAGAGATGTTGGCGAGGTGAAGGAGGTTATGTAAGGGCGAGCGGTGTCTCTTCACAGGATGACATGCAGCTTTACGGATGGCGGAATGGAGGGGATGAGACTGAGGTAGCGAGCAGATGCGAATGGCCACTCTGAAGAGGATTTTATTGAAGAGGAGATCAATAGGAAGGAGGTTGGCGTGGACATCAAGTATGTCACCCGCTGTAGAACTTAGTGCTCCAGTTACAGTTTTAGCCGCTTTACATTGTGTAGTACGAAGTTTGTTAGTGATTGCCACTGAACCTTTCATCTTACCTACTCCCGCAAGTTTAGAGGTAGGTGTGTACCAAACCTCCACCCCATATGTGAAGCCAGGGACCCACACCATCATCCCGACTATCTTAGAACCTTATTTACATACACTGTACACAGAACAACCATAGATGTGGTCCAGTTCTGTACCATGTGATTAAGGTTAAGCCCTAAGTACCCCTTTACAGCCTCCTCACCATTGACTTGGCGCATTCAGTGGCTGCCATCTAACAATTGTGTTATCTTTGACATTGTCATTCATACCATAGGTTTCATTATTAAACATACCACTGTAAACAATCCAGTCAATAGAGCTGGTGATTGCAAATTAATAACAATCTTTGTACACCCTCTCTTGATTGGTACTCCTGTAAGTGTGATCTGTGCTCACTAGAAATGTTTGAAATAACTGACCCCACTCCAGGCCTACCTTGCACTACTGAGAATCCACCTTGCAGCTTCAGTCTGGGAGCATGCAAAGGAACTGACCCTTCTGATGCACAGGGGACACCAGCTTTGATCTTATGTCAGCAACTAATCCAACTAAGGCTTAAGTCATGACTATCACTACAAATGGATGCTACAACTTATAGTGCATGGTGCACAGAGAGTGGTTGGACTAGGTAGTATTGACCAGCTTGAAGCTGAGAAACGCGGTATGTAGATGGTTCTACTTATACTGTTCTATTGATGTGTCTGATTGGTTGATAACACAGAACTATTAATAGATGCACAGTAGTGCTCAGTCATCTGCAGCATCTTGAGTCACAGTTGATGAATAAAGATGTGTTCTTGTTGGTCCTGCTTACTAAGTCTGTTTTTAGTAAAAGGAAAAGTAGTTAGTCTAATGAAAATCAATTATGGTCACGTTTCTGGGTTGTTTGTAACAGAGTCATAATATGTAAGACATGCAACAGAATTGCTCACAAGAGCTTTCATGAATACTCAGAAGAAAGTTATGTCAAAAAGTGGACATTGTCATGGTTTTTTGGCCTTGAAGAACATCAACCAGCAAATCCAATTTTGCAGTTAATTTTTAATTAATATACATAATAATGTGTTATAGTACTAGATGGATGAAGTATTTATTATAAGTCACATACAGCAGTATTGAGTGAACAAACCACAATTGACCTGCTGGAGTAATTGACCTGTTTATGTTTATATATGGTATATTTAAAATAAAGTATATAAAATCAATAAAATATAGAACTCATACCTGCCATGCATAGCAATGACCCACTCCCCTCAAGTTTGGTGTATGATACTCAATACTTAAATTCCAATCCAATGTACAGAGTGTACAAAACTGTGTGCACATGAAACTGTTTTTTGTTTTTTATTGTGTTTGCACTAGCCTAATTAAGATATCGCATTTGAATTTATTAAAATATTTAAAATACTTCTTGTTCACTGTTTTTCTTTATATATATATATATATATATATATATATATATCAGGTACAAGATGTTATAAGCTTTTATTTATGGCTGTTTACAATTTTGCACAGCTTTTATGCCATGTGTCATGCTTTTCACAGCTAATATCACACATATAACACATTCATATTGTTTTTAGTATATCTTAATTGATAGAGCATTATATTACATATTTCAAACATTAAAAATTGGTGCCCAATTTCTATTATGTGATGAGTGTCTGCAATATATATATGGTGATGGGCAATCCTGATTAAGGCCATGGACCGCTTTTGGAAGTGGCTGTGCAGATTGTGGCTGAAACTGTGACCCAGCTGCATCTCAGCCTCTACAGCTTGCTTTTTCATCATTCCTTTGGATCTCAAGTAGCGGAATGTAAGTGGGATAGTATATTACATCAAATAACTAATTTTGACAATCATATTTTATGTATCTGGCCTTAAAATGGCTTATTTCTGAGGATAATGGCTGAAATATCATACTTTACAGGCATTCCAGCTACTGGGACTTGGTTTTTCAATATTATATTAATTGCTATATACCTAAATATAAGCTATACATTATGTACTTCTATTTTGTATATATATATATATTCAATCACATGTAGTACAATTGACCTTTGTTTGCCTATTCTTCCTCATCCTCCTGCTTCAGAATCTTCAAAGTTTGTATCAAAGACTTTAGGAACCCAACCATCAATTAATCAAACAAGTGAGACAGCATATAGTTACGAGTCTTTAAATGATAATTTAAAACTCGTTCTTTTAACCCGGGTTTCTAAGTGAAATTCTCATCCTAAGATTTGCGTCGTATACCCTGGGAAAGTATTTTACTTACCGTGCGACTGTGTTTTGTAGTCTTCATAAACTGAGTCTCAAAACTGATGCGTATTTTCGATATAAAAGGAAATTTTGTAACTCTGAAACGGAATTACGATATAAACACACCCACAGATCCGAATTGCTTAGATTAAAATTGCAGATACATTCGTATATATATGAAGAATGCATATAATTATTTTCATGATTTTAAGAGGCCTGTAGAATATGCTACGATGAAAATCGAAATTTTGATCGAAAATGGTCGGAGTTTGAAACTCCACCAAACGTGACAAGGCGCATCGCGTTGTCTTCAACTCAACCACCACGGAACACGAGGCCCATTGGACTGTACCCAGCCCATCCATGGGTCCCTGGGAGGGAAATAGGAGCTGAGGGAGAAGGATGGAAAGGGGTGGGGAGGAGATGGAGAGGCAGGAAGGGATGCAGGTCCCAAGGTGAGCAACACAACCCCCTCCTGCCATACCATCTCACTGTGCACTAACCACCATCTAGGATACCACAGCAGGGGGTCCTGTGATACCACAGAACCCCCCTCCACCTCCTGCAGCCCGGATGCAGACTGAAACCGAGCCATTATGGCTTGGATTTCGATATTTTTGACCCCAGCCCCCTCCCCCTCGCACGTGCTCAAATGTGCACCCCCACCATCACCCCCACCTCGTCTACACACCCCCACCACCACTCCACACCTCCCTCCACAGCCGTTTCCAACAGCGCGCCCAAAACCAAGCCCTAGTGGGCTGGTTTCAGGTTTTTGGCCCAAAACCCGCAACCCCGGCTTGCGCAGCCCAACGTGCGACCCCACCACCACCGTCACCACGTCATCACCACCCCACCACCTCCCCCCATCCCCCACCGCTGCTATTTCCAACAGCGCGCCCAAAACCAAGCCCTAGTGGGCTGGTTTCAGGTTTTTGGCCCCAAACCCGCAACCCCGGCTTGCGCAGCCCAACGCGCGACCCCACCACCACCGTCACCACGTCATCACCACCCCACCACCTCCCCCCATCCCCCACCGCTGCTATTTCCAATGGCGCGCCCCAAACCGAGCCCTAGTGGGCCGGTTTCGGGCTTTTGACCCCAAACCCACAACCCCGGCTTGCACAGCCCAACGTGTGACCCCACTGCCGCCGTCACCTCATCCACCCCACCCCACCACCTCTCCTCATCGCCCACCACCGCTGTTTCCAACGGCGCACCCCAAACTGAGCTCTACGGGGCCGGTTTCGGGCTTTTGGCCCAAACCCCCTCCCTGAGCCTCACATTTCCAACCAGATGGCCCCACCACCACAACAACAACAACAACACCATCCCACCACCCCTCCACATCATCCCCCGCTGTCATTTCACACGGCGTGCTCGAAACCGAGCCACGACGGCTTGGTTTCGTGTTTTTGACCCAAACCCCCCTCAAAAATATTTAAATATATAGCTTTTCTTTCCTTTGTTAATAGTTACTTTTGGCTCAGCATCTTTGTAGTATACATTTTCAATGATAATATAAAGATTTTTGGAGGGACTTGAAATATTTGAGTGCGGAAAACATATCACATGACTGAATACAAACTCAATGGCATGCACGAGTCAACCTCAGTTTTTATTTAAATTTTTAAATAGAAGAACTTGTACATAGTGGGCTGTGTACAACATGGCATCTGGGACATAATAGCATATTTACTTTTGCCAGAATTAAAATACTACTATGAAAAATAAATAAATATTATACTTATAGCTACTGGAGATAACCAAAGTGAGAATTAAATTTCAGAATCATTTATTCAAGGCAGACACAAGAATAAGCCATCACCTGGGACATAACGGAATATTTCCTACTGACAGAATTAGAATACTATCATGAAAAATAAATAGATTATTGCTGCACTTTGACTACTGGAAATAACCCAAGGGATAATTAGATTTTGGAATTATCTATTTCAGGCAGACAAAAGAATAAGCCATATTCTGAATTTATCTGGAGGATATAATTTAAATCTGGATAACATATTTGTTTAGGGGACATAACTATTGTCAGAATATGATTTTAACCAATT
>KN833018.1:325891-343494 GCA_000827315.1 Piloderma croceum F 1598 | reverse complement strand
CAACTAGCATCACATTACTGTTTTTCCTGCAAGCATAGTAATCAATAATAGTATTATATCACTTGTTATAGTGCATATATCTACCTTTGTCAGCATTTGTTGCATCTAAATTGGTGCAACTGGGCAAAAAATTGTTTGTACTTTTACCAGTAAGCTTATTTTTCATTGACTCACTAGGATCATCAGGAAGGAGTGTACTTAAGATGTTCTTGTTGATGTTGTCCATGTGGTGATGGTGGTAGTCATTCGAACATCTCCAATAGACTTGAAGTCAAATAGGAGGGGATATTCACCACACAAAAAAACACAATTTTTCAGTTGACAATATTTCCTTCACTTTATTTAATTGTTCAACTGAAGAAATATTGGGAAAGACGTCCAGTTCTCCAGCAGTTAACACACTGGCCAATTGTTGAAAGGACTTCAAGTCTTGTGACTATGGAGGCACTTGATAAGAATGCCAATTTGTTGAAGGTAGTAATAAATGCTTAAAAGACTACATAGCTGGAGAGCTAATATCTCATTTTAACCCAGTTTCACAGAAATATCTGTTTGGGCATCATCAATATCTGAAAGGGATGAGCTGGATAAGTTAGACAATATGGACCATGAGGGTGATTTCTGATTATAAGAAAATTGTAAGAGTTTGAAGATTTAAATATGAATATTTAAATGATTTTTATGTATTTATTTCTGATATTCATAATTTACTTAAAGGTTTAGTTGTTTCATTTTATATTATTCAATGTGAATCATATTACTATTATTCTGTTCTACCATTTGAGTTTAGATATAAAGATGGTATTAATGCACTTTTTCTAAACAGATGTTGAAAATTTTGATCCATATTTTATTATCCTGCACTTGATAGTAATGGTCATTTTATATTGGATGAGAATCATACACCAGTTCTTTCAATAAGCAGATGAAAGTCCTTGAATGATCTTGTCAAACTTGAAATGAATCTAATTGGGTCACCTTAGCACTAAATCCTCCTCACAGCCTGAATAGACACACAGACTTTTGTTGTGTATAATGAAGAAAAACTGCAAACATCCCCTCCATCTGCCTGAATCTTCTCAAGTATTTTGCTTGCATACCAGACTTGTAAAATGCCATTGACCTGTTTTTATGGGGAAAAGTCATTCTGTGCCTTGTCTCACAGATTTGGGCATATGAAAATCACAACTCCAGAAGACCACCACAGATAAATTGGAAAACCTTTAACAAGTGTCATAATATATAATGCATGTAACAGAATTTCTCACAAGAGTTTTTATGAATGTTTAAAAGAAAGTCACATTAAAAATTGAACCTTGTCATGGTTTTTCAGCCTGCACCACGAAGAACATCATCCAGAAAATCCAATGTTGCAGTTAATTATTAGTTAATATACATAAAAAAATGTTATAGTACTAATTGAATGAAAATATTATTATAAGTCGCATACATACTTAGTAGAGTGGGCCATTGCTTCACATACCATGTACAAGTCAACCTTAGTTTTTCCAATAGAAGAACTTGTACATAGTGGGCTGTGTACAATGCAACATCCAGCAGCTAAAGGTATAACATTCATTTATTTATTTTTCATAGTAGTATTTTAATTCTGGCAAAGGTAAATATAGTGTTATGTCCCATATGCATTGCACACAGCCCACTACATATGTACAAGTTCTTCTGTTTTAAAATTGAAATAAAAACCAAGGCTGACTTGTACATGCCATGTGAAGCAATGGCCCACTCCACCAAGTAGATATTAACCATAGTGGAAAGGGGTTTAGCATGCTGAAGACCCTCAGAATAGGCTGAGAGCACCACAAGCAGCAAGAGGAATGAATCATAGAATTTCATGTGGATGATGGTGGTAGGAAGCAAGGAGCAAAAAAAAACCAGAAAGGCAATGCAGAGCTCCAAATGGTGACACCTGGGACATAACAACATTTGTTCCCCCTTGACAGAATTAGAATACTACCACAAAAAATGGATAGATTGTTGTTATACCTTTGCCTACTACCTAAGCGAGAATTAGATTCTGGAATTAATTATTTGAGGCAGACAAAAGAATCAACCATATTCAGAATTTATCTGGAGGATATAATCTAAATCTGGACAACACATCTGTTTGAGGCACATAAAATATTGTCAGAATTTGATTGCACCAATTGTTCCATCAGGTCAACAAAAGTGTTTCCTGTATTTAGATTATTTCTTGATGACAATATTATTGTTTGGGGCTGAGCAATGATTTTGTCATCAAGAAATAATCTAAATACAGGAAGCACTTTTGTTGACCTGACGGAACAATTGCTGCAATCAAATTCTGACAATAGTTATGTCCCCTAAACAAATATATTATCCAGATTTAGATTATATCCTCCAGATAAATTCTGAATATGGCTTATTCTTTTGTCTGCCTTGAATAATTAATTCCAGAATCTAATTTGTCAAGGGGACAAATGTTGTTATGTCCCAGTGTCAACAATGATTTTGTTGTCAAGAAAATAGGTATGTGGCCCAAACAGATGTGTTATCCAGATTTAGATTATATCCTCCAGATAAATTCTGAATACAATTGATTCTTTTGTCTGCCTCAACTAGTTAATTCCAGAATCTGATTCTCACTTAGGTAGTAGGCAAAGGTATAACAATAATCTATTTATTTTTCATGATAGTATTCTAATTACAAGTCCTTAAATGCTAATTTAAGATTCATTCTTTTAACCTGAGCTTTTAAGCAAAATTCAGATCCCTAATGCAAGTGTTGTATATTGTGAGACACTTATTTACTTACCATGAGACTGAATTCTGTAGTCTCCATTAACTGAGTTTCAAAACCAATGATATAACAAGAAATCTCAGCAACTCTGAAATGACATGATGATATTGCGAGACTCACTACACATAATTTCTCAATTTAACTTCATAGCAATGTTCCTAGTCATTGATAGAGTATATATAAATATATTTGTGATTTTAGGGAAACTGTGGAAAATGCTAAGAGGTTGGCAAGAATATTCGGAATTAAAGCACACATAAGTCTGAACATGATCAATTCATCTAAGTCCTCATGTTCTCTTTCTCATTGCTCAACCACAACACAACACAAACACATACAGCTGGTTACCAGCCCATCTGGGGCATTAGAGGATGGATATGGGAGGATAGAGGGGGTTGGGGAGTGGAGAAATGGATGGGAAAGAGGATGGGGATGGGCAAGTAGAAGGCAAGTACCACCACCACCACCACCTCCTCCTCCTGCAGCTTATCAGGCACCTCTACCCCCTCAATCAGAGATTATCCCACTATATAGGTCCCCACTACCCAACTACAAGCCCCCCTGTGATTCATTTGGAAAGACTGAGCCCCAGCAGCTTGGTTTTCATTTTTGCACCCAAATCCCCCATCCTCATGTGCCAATAGATCCCCACCTCCCAGCCTTAAAACCCCAGCTTACTTCACCCCAAATAGGTTCCCCCTATCGCATTATTGGCCCCCCCACATTTCATTCATGAAAACTGAGCCTGCACAGCTCAAATTTTGACTTGTACCCCAAATCACCCCCTCCCTGTGCACAGCTTGATCTCCACCTCCCAGCCCCTAAAACCTGGTGTACCTTGCCTCAAATAGGTTCCCCCTATCACATCATTGGCTCCCCTGCATGTTGTTCATGAAAACTGAGCCCCCATGACTCAATTTTTGACTTGTAGCCCAAATCACCCCCTCCTTGCACACAGTTTGATCCCTACCTCCCAGCCCCTGAATCCCAGGGTACCCCATCCAAAACAGGTCCCCCATACTGCATTATACCCCCCCTGCATTTCATTCATGAAAACCGAGCCTCCACAGCTCGGTTTTCAACTTTTGGCCCAAATCACCAATTATCCCTTCCCCATGCATGGCTCAATCCCAACCTTCCGGCCCTTAAACCCTGGTGTATTCTACCTAAATGCATCCCCACTACCCAATTAATGCCTCCCCTCCCCTGTTGTGTTAGCCAAAACTGAGCCACAGTGGCTCAGTTTTTGGTTCTCCCATCAAATCCCCCCACCCTCACATACCAGTTGATCCCCATATCCCAGCCCCTCAAACCCTGCCCAATGCCAAAGCAATCCTGCTGATGTGCCCTGTATGGATTGTAAAACTTCTGGGGGTACTGTGCAGTGCTGAATTGGGGATTGCAATACACATGAGATGTTGGCCAAAAGCTAAAATCATCGGAAATCATTGGAAAAGATTGGAAAAGATCAGCAAAGAGCGGAAAAGGTTGGAAAAGGTCATGTGACATCGGTGGCATGTGGCTTGATCACGTGATCATATGTTAGCACTGATGTAATGTCAGTTTATGTGAACAGAGCAGTGTAGAGCTCATCAACAACACAAATCTTAGGATTAGAAAACTGCTTAGAAACTCAGGTTAAAAGAATGAGTCTTAAATTAGCATTTAAAGACTTTACTGATTTGCTATATATGTAAATACATATGCAACTTGGACATATCCTTATCATGTATTTTACCTAAACGGGCCATCCAAACTCAAAATATTTGATTTGCTTTATTGTTTGTCACATATCCTTCCACAAACTTCAAGTATGTGATAGGATTTGCTTTGCACACCAATTTGATCATATACTTAACAAATGTGGAAGGTTTTGTGTAGGTTTTGTGAGCGACTCAATAGGGTTCTTGTCTCCAGTGCTATATCTTTCATTCTGAAAGTCTTTTCTTTTAGACATTTTATATAGGTTTAGCTATGGTGCTGTCGACTTAGTCACCACTACTTATGTACAGTGGCTGTGCCAGGGCTGTGCAGCGGCCAATTTGAGGTCACAAATTTCTTAAGGTGGCGTAAATTAGATTTTTGCATTTATTGCTACTGAGATCCATAAATCATTGATTTAACAATAAATACTGTAAGGCCAGCTTCGTGGCAATGCCCACTACCTCTCCCTTCTATAACATAATCTATCTGGTTTGACTTAATATGATAAGTACTGTGATACAATTTTGATCAATTTGTCATCTGAGTGAATTGTGACCATAAGGGTATAATATATTGGTTCCTCCAATGCCTGGTAACAGCCAAAATGAGGAGGCTGGGCATAATTTAGTTCAGTAAAGGTTCTGTTGTAATAATCAGTAGAGTTCAAGATACTGTACCAATTTGACTATAAGTTCAGTCACACGTCACGGCCAGAAAAAAACTTTGGAATCTTAATTTACCTCTGTATGTGATGATAGAATAACTTTAGAATATTTTTATGTTTATAACTATTCATCTTCAACACTACATACTCAGAGCTAAGAATAGATCAACTATACTTTGAATATCATCATCTTTGGATGGACACAGATCAGTGAAGGTCATCAAATAATGCTAAGTCCAGATCCCCTAGACCCATACCAGCTGTGTTCAAAAAATTGTCCAATAAACCTTCATAATCACAGCTTGTGATGTGCAACTTCTTGAGTAATAAAGGTCTATCACAGCCCAATACTATGCATGACACAACTATACAATACAAGACACTGGCCATGCATGATATGTGCCCATCCAGTGAAATATGTATCAATCAAGTATACCATTTGGAAGGGTCCCATGTGAGTAATTTGAAGATGCTATCATCAATGGAGAATACTGAAAAATCTTTGAGTGGGGATTGGTGACTGCGAGGAATTTCAAGTGATTCACCCACACATGAGAGAAGTTCTGTAGCATTTAAAGATGTCAGATCAATGTCATCAAGTCATAGTGAACTGATGTGACATGCTGAACATAGAAGGAATGTGATGATTGCTTCATTTGGCCAAATAGGATACTCTAGTTCTTCTTCTTCTTCCTCAAAAACTCCCCACATCAATTCTATACACTTTTTAAGTCGTGGGAGTGCGATGCAATTTAAAAATCTGATAATTCTGGCATGAGACGTGATGTGGAATGACTGAAGATTCAGGAGATATACTTCTATCAGAGAAGCAATTACAGCTGGAGGGATTGGGTAAAATAACATTCCGAGTCCAATGGTTAGGTGCAAAACGCTTCAGCATTCACGCATAACATTGAAACAGTCATTGATGGATGGGAAAATGTGGAGAGATAAATAATCTAAAGTGTTAAACGGCGGATTGAACGTCCTAATCAGAGGAGACTGAAGTTCTCCTCCATCCAAATGGAATGTGCGCAGATGAAATGATAGGAAGTAGAGTGATGTACTAGAATTCCATGCAGGAATGCTTTCCCCATCTTCATGGTCTATAAACATGACATCCAAGATAATATGTTCCCATTGACATGATTCTTCGAACAGTGTCTCCAGAAGAGACACAAAGATGCATGAGATGAGACCAATATCGTGACAAGTGCTTCTATGGGTCAACTATCAGTTTGATTGACAATGGTTGCATTCCACTACGCAACAGCCACCTGCAATGTGTGTCCACCCACATATCTATTTTGCTGATGGAAGCTATGTTGATTTTGAGTGATTGCCAAAGGGAAGGAGTATGGATGGCTATATTCCTCCATTCTGAACAAACCCTACACAGCTGAATTGGGGCTGAATCAGAAAATGGTCTGTGAAACTCAATTCCTGAGGCCATCCATCTGAATATATCAGTCTGTGTCTCGATTGGGAGATTGTGAAACATTAAGTGCTGAGCACATAGATCTAATATTTGTCAAAACAGTTAAATTAGATATGTGAGGCTTTAATGGGGAGATACTCACCCATATGTCGATTTTGACTAATTTTGGTTCCTCTTCAGATGTGGCCTAATATCAAAAACTCACAGCTCAATGGAGCCAAGTTAAGTGCGATCTGATGACCTGGTATAGCAAAACACAAACAGAAACAAATATGTTCGTGTTGATGTTGAAATTGTGGATATAAGACATTGTTATGATTGTGCATTGATAATGGTGGGAGTCATGCCAGCAAGTTTAATAATACTTTTTGCTGTATGAGTCATGAAGGTGAAGTGTATTTCCAGCAGCAAAATATTACTTGAGCGTCAAGTAAAACTTCAAAGTGAAGTAAAAGTAAAAGTGAAGTAAAATGAAATGAAATATTACAATTGCATATAGAGAGAATTGAACCACTGCTTCAACATTGGGACCAATAGAGATTTCATACACACATGCTTTACCATTGTACCATTAAGGCCATGTAATACCTAGTTAAGTTGTGCTATATATGTCACCTATGGCCTAATTGGGAAATGTGTTTACTTTTATTCAATATAGGACATATGATATATGTCCTGGACCAGTTTTTCGATATGAATTCAATGGTAGTGTCCATTTGGTGATCAGACTAACCATATTTGGTAATTTCTCAAAATAGACATGTATGTATATATTTCCTGCACTGTATTTGAATTCAATTTCAATGGTGATGGTGATTATGTAATCCAGAGAGTATGTTGCCACATTATATGATATGGCCATCATCTAGCATCATTTTTTGATGTGATTTCAACCATGATAGTCACTACATAATCTAAAGACTATTTTACTGCACTATATCATATGGCTATCATCACAGACCACTTTTGATATGATTTCAAATTAAAAACACATTAAAAAATGGTGTCAGATGATGGCCATATCATATAATGTGGCAACATACTCTCTGGATTACATAATCACCATCACCGTTGAAATTGGATTCAAATACAGTGCAGGAAATATATACATACATGTCTATTTTGAGAAATTACCAAATATGGTTAGTCTGATCACCAAATGGACACTACCATTGAATTCATATTGAAAAACTGGTCCAGGACATATACCATATGTCCTATATTGAATAAAAGTAAACACATTTCCCAATTAAGCCATAGGTGACATATATAGCACAACTTAACTAGGTATTACATGGCCTCAATGGTACAACGGTGAAGTGTGTGTGTATGAAATTTCTATTGGTCCCAATGTTGAAGCAGTGGTTTAATTCCCTGCATATGCAATTGTAGTATTTCATTTACTTCACTTTTACTTTGACTTCACTTTGAAGTTTTACTTGACACTCAAGTAATATTTTGCTGCTGGAAATACACTTCACCTTCATGACTCATACAGCAAAATGTATTACTTTTTAACCTGGCAGTAGTGCTGAATGCATCAGAACACAACAGAATGAAACACACATTCAACACGCTCAACCTAACCAATAGTATAAAAACCTACAGAAATTACCACTCCAACACACAAATGACCATCATGCAACCTACAGTAAGCATCCACCACACAACACTCAGCACCATCACTGAAATATCAAAAACACAGATCTGCACAGTAAAAGGGTTCTTGGCCAGCAATGTGTCGCAAGATAGACTCATTGATGTTACTGTGGAACAACACACATTAAACAAAGGCATGAATATGCCACTACTGGATGAGTGGTTCATTGGTCATATGCACATCTACTCTCTCACCACAACTTTAATTGGAACAGAATGGAGAACCTACTGTGCCATCCACACCAACGGTGCTCGTAGTGACGACTTACGAGAATGCATTGTGTTCAATAGTGTTGACACGGTCATGATCGATGTTTTTCAAAAAAAAAAAAAAAAAGGATTTACCAATTAAGAAATTTTGCTAAAATCGTGCGAATATTTGACAAGACAGATGACTCAAAAAGCCGAGGGGTTATTTAAAGACCTCAGTCATTTGGAGGCTTTAGCCTTGAGTTATTAGCCAGAGGATCATGAAAACATCAAGAATGATCGCTAGGAGTGCGAGAGAGTCTGATGTCAAGGGAAGTGTAGACTGATCAAGGCAAACAGTTCTCATCCTACTTGATCGTGGTTTGAACACAAATTTTTCACCATTCTTGATCACTTGTTTGGAGGGCATTCACCTTGAGCAGGTGGTGTGACGTTTTACGCCAGCCTTGGCCTATCCGAGGACATCATTCAGGCCTTAGGCAGGTGGTCTTCCAAAGCCTGGAAGATATACATTCAGGATAACCCTACTATTTGTGCCGAACTACAACTTGTGGCTATCTGTCTTTGCCTGAGTCATTAATAAATGCTAGTTCCTTTCACAGCTACTTGCTTCCATCTTTTTACACCACCTCCTTCCCCCACACTCATCATTATCAGCTTATCATAGCTGGTTAGCTTGCATGCCCATCGCCAATAAAAAGTGGGAGCCCGCAGAAGCAGACTCTGGATTTCTGCTACCCAACCTCAATTGATGCGGCAGAGGTTGTTGTAACTGCGAGTTCTCAAAGCGAAGCAAGGTATGAGCTGTTTCATAGGCCTCTGCGCCTTTCGAGATTCATAGATCCAGCATCACTGATCTCCCATTGGCATCGCCAATATTAGAGCTCTGCTTGCCTCTTTTGTGAGCTTTGCTCCATTCAGCATGGTGCAGCCAGCTGACTCACGTCATGCAGTGATGCATCAGTCATTGTTTGGTGCTATTGATTTCGCAGAGGCCAAATGATGTTGGATCGGATGCAGCCACTGTTATATGCACCTGGGCTGCTGACAAAGTTCCCCTAACTTCTACATCCTGAGCCCAGGTGAGCTTCCGTTGGCTCTTATGCAGCAGTTTACTGACTGCTATGTCCCAAGCCCAGATTGATTACTTATTATATTTTTCGTCACCCACTTTCCTCTCCCATTTTTTTTATTAGTTAATTATTTTTCTCTTTATTCTCTCTTTCTTTTACACGTTACATACTATATTAGTGTACAGCTGGTTAGCTCGCATGCCCATCACCAATAAAAAGTGGGAGCCTGCAGATGCAGACTCTGGATTCCTGCTCAGTGTGAACAGGTTGTGAAAACATTGGGAGGTTGCAGGAAGTTGTAAAATATCATGGGAAAATTGTAAAATATCATGCAAAGTTGTAAAACATTGTGGGAAGGTCATGCTGGATTGCTAAATATTGTGGGAAAGTTTTGAAGGCTCCCTTATGTGTGATCAGAATAATGTGATGAGGAGTGTAAGTGAACAAGACTGACAAAGGTGACTCAACTAAGGTGAAGTAGATGGCACTGAAGGTGAATCACGTGACAATGGAAGTGAAGTATGCTGCAAAATAGGTGAAAGAAAACTGCAATGTAGGTAAAGTAGAGTGCGAAAAGGGGTAAAGTATGTGAGTGAAGTATGTGGTAACAATATACATGATGAAAAACTGATGTACACAAAGTATACAGTGATGTGGGTGAAAATAAGCGGATAAGTCTGTGATATAAGCAAAGTAGGCTGTGAAAAATATGGATAATGGAATTTTGAAACTCAAACCCTCGTGGTGGGCTCCAAATATGATATGCTTGCAGTGTGTATATCAATGAAATCAATTAAAAATATAATACTGCTGTGTTGCAGACTGAGGGGTGCAAGTGGGTGAGTAACCCTTCCTATAATGAGTGAGATGAAATAAAATGAGTTTTTACAATGCATGTGATAGCACCAAGCAAAGTGCAATTAGTGAATGTGGGTGCAGGAGCATGGTAGCGAGAGTGTGGGAATGCAAGAGCAAGAGTGAGAACATGGGTGCAAGAATACAAAAGTGAGGGCACAGGAGTCTAAACTAATAATGCAGTATTGAGGTTGAAAGACAAAGTACAAGGTCTAGGAATGATTTCTGAGCTGTGATGAGATTCTGAGACAAGGGGTGAAGTTCTACTTGTTTTTTTTGTATGTACAGGGGAGTATATATATAATGTGAAATTTTAAGATGAAAAGCTAACAACCAATAAAATTTACTGCTCGCACAAAGGACCAGAGATGTGCATGAAAATCCAACAACTAAAACTACCATATCTGACTCATAACACCTGTTCAGCAGTCACATGAGCTCTGTGGTATGTCTGAAGCACCAAACTGGCCCAATGCTGAAGCAATCCTGCTGACATGTCCTCATGACTTTTATGTGCTGATGTGCTGTGCACAGATTGTTAAACTTCCAGGGGTGCTGCATAGTACTGAATTGGGGATTGCAATGTGCACAAGATGTTGGCTGACAGCCAAAATCATCAGAAATCACTAAAAATCATCGGAAACACACGGAAATGATCAGAAAAGGTCATGTGACATCGGTGGCATGTGGTGCAATCACATGATTATATGTTAGCACTGATGTAGTGTCAATTTATGCAAAGAGAGCAGTGTAGAGCTCATCAGCGGCTGAGGCAACCCCAAAGGCCCCACCTCTGACAAGGCAACTCTGTTGTACCCACAGCTATGTGCTGATCCCTCAATACAAAGATGATGTTCCAGACAGCAATGTTGACATGGGCATTATTAACAAGGTTGGTGACACAGATGCTTACAGGAGTGTCTTTGATGTCAATGATGGTGATGATGACACAAAGACTGAACCTGTACTTACCTCACCACCCAGAAAGAAAATGAGGGCAGAGGAAAAGGCTGCAAAACTAAAGGTATGGGCAGCTGTTAAAGCAGCTCAAGTCAAAGCAGCCTAGGTTAAAGAGCTGGAGAAAGCAAAGGGAGGCCATAAAAGGCCGCCAATGGTTGGCAATGATGACGACAATGTTGTAGATCTTGATCCTACCCCTGTTAAATGCAAATGGACTGCAGTTCCCACTGCTGAGTCAGATGATAATCTCGGTGATCAGGCCATGTCCATTGGGAGTAACAACAATGAGCTCAATGTTGAAGTGATCCCTACACCTCGCAGAGATGAGGGAAAGGGGAAAGGCAAGCTGTCAGATATAAACATGTTTAAGGCAGATCGTCGCAATCAAAAGGTTGGATCCAATCAGACAGTATCTGATGTGAAGTGTGTACCTCCAAAATCAAAAAAAGTCAGTTATTTCCCACAGAGAACTTTATCAATGATCTTCACTCTTGACCAAACTACCCTTTATTATTATTCTCTTAGTGACTCCACCTCTGATGGCACCAGCAAGACTGAAAAATTCCTATCTGGAATCAATGGTTGGGCTGCATCTATTCCTCATAACACAAAGCCTGTCAGCAAAGCCTTCAGCAAACCCAGTACCAGTGAAACTGGCACTAGCCATGGCAACTCTATTCTTCCCCTGCTAACCAATGCCATCACATGTTTGTCAGCCAGTTTAGTGCTTGCCAAGAATGTTATGATCTCTCAATGTGCCCCAGGAGTCAAGCTTGAGCCTGGTGGTGTCTCAATTTTCAATGGAGTACTGTCTGATGAAGATGAGGCTAACTATATTGAACAAGATGCAGCCATTGCTAGCCCTCCTAAAGGTAAAAAATGTGTGACAAGTTCAGTAAGTCATCTTTTCAATCTTGTTTTTCATCTAACTTAGAACATGTTGCATAGAGCCTTGTATTGCAGTCACCAGTCAAGACTGTTCCTATGGCTACTAAACATACCAAGAAACCTAGCAACAATGACATCCCTGACAGGGTTGACATTAAACTTTGGCACCTGGTCTTTATTCCAACTTACCTGCAGTACATCAGCTCTACAACTAACCCTTAGGAGGTCCCTGTCAAGACAGCCTGCAAAATTATACAGCTGATCTGGGATGCTCTATTTCCTAATATCCTGCACATGATCACCAGCACCTCTCCTGTTTATATCATTGTAAGTCCCTTTAATGTGTCATTAATTGTTATACTAACATTTATTTGTAGACTAACCAATGAGCTGTGGACTCCTGGCACAGTGTGATTGGTTCAGCAGGCATTACAATTGTTCTTGCCACTCTCAACTCCCAGGATGAACTCTGTGACTCCAATGATGCTTGTGTAGAATTCACCAAATATGCTCTTGACCACTGTCATTTCACATTCAAGAAGTCCAGTGGCAATGTTGATGTAAGGGCCCAGTTGTACACATATTTCTGTATGTTAATGAGTAAAATATAATTTTTGTGGACTCTTCCAAGGCCCATTGGTGCTACAAACTTTTTCTGCACACTTCACTGCCATTAGCAGTGCATGAAAGATCAATGGAGTAGATGATCCAAATAAGGGCATAGCACACCCCCATGGGACTCTTGCACTATGCTGCACTGTGGTATGCATCAATTACATTTTTGTTACTATTTTACTAACTAGCTACATAGGTTGAGCAAGCATTAGCACTTATTTCTACTCGGTCCCTGACCATCGATATGGTTTGCACCACCAAGGGCAAATCTATTACACTACCCAAAATGATGAACTATTTTACTGGCAAGCATACTAAAAATGTAACAGGATTCAATGACAGCATGTTGAGTGAAAGGACAAGCTCATACCTGAAGTCAGTTGATAAGAATCTGAAGGATGATGTTAAGTTCAGTGTGATCATCAGGGATGCAATGGAGTTTGTGAAGTCCACTTGTCACATTGAAGACACAACTAGCAGAACACATGACGACGAAGATGAAGATGGCAAGCATGCACAATTGGTGGATAGATCTGTCTCTGGCAGTGACAATGATGGTGACAATGATGAGTAGTCTTACATGAGTCTTCTTGTTTGTTCCTTCATCTCATGCTAACTGACTTGCCTTATTCTTTCACATAGGATTCCTCACCATATCTTCACCATGGATGTAATTTAGCATTCTGGCACTCAATTCTGCTTGTAGTGCCTCATACTTTTCTCTTTGTATACACTATCTAGTCAGATTCAACTCGGACTTAGTCTCGCCTTATTGGCACTTTTGATTCAACTTATCTTGCCTTATGGAACTTATCACACTTTTGTCTTAATTACAACTCAAATACATACTTTTTTCACTGCTTTATTGTCTGAATTTTCACTTGACTGGACTTATTTGTGTACCATCCATGCATTGTTTGAAGCTGACTTGGTCTACTTATTCTGCTTATTCTGCCTTGGTTTTGTACCTTAAACCATCCTTGTGAGCTCATTTGACTTCTCTTCACTTTTAACTCAAGTCACTCAAGTTCAAAAATAAGATGCGCTAAGTCAAATTCATCCAGTGACATAGCTTATACCAAGTCACCTGTGACTTATTGACATCTGACTTAATTGCACTTAATACATTTGTTAAGTCTGCTCAAGTGGGCTAAAGCTGTGTTAAGAATTTCTCAGGTTTTCCTTAACTTCTCTCAGGAGATGTTCTAACACATATTTACATCATTTTATAGCTTTTATGGCCTAGTTGCCTTCCCAATGAACCTTTTCAAACACTGAAAGGTTGATAAATTGTTTTCTCAAATTTACCACAAAGGCAGTAGTAGAGTAGGTTCATACAAATACCACTGTACTTTCTCTGTTTGTTAAAATAACAAGAGGAGCTAAGCTGTTGCTTCCACTGATTTCCTGTTTTATATCTGCCCTCAAATAGTGAGTTATATAGAAGGATAACTGGTAATTCAAATAATATCTTATATTGCCAAAAATATTTTGTATTTCTTTTGTGTGTATTTTATAGCCCACTCTGGTCCTTGTCTAGTCCAGTATTGCTACACTATCACCATCACCACATGGACAACATCAACAAGAACATCTTGAGTACACTCCTTCCTGATAATCTTAGTGAGTCAAAACAAAATAAGCATACTGGCAAAAGTACAAACAATTTGTTTGCCCAGTCATGCCAATTCAGATGTCATAAATACTCACAAAGGTGGATATATGTGCTATAATATGTGCTATGATATTATTATTGATTACTATGCTTGCAGAAAAAAACAGTAATGTAATGCTACTATTGTCAGAGAAGAAGCTATTGATAATCAGTTCACCCATCTGAACTTACGTCATTTCAAAAAGGGCATCTCATCAATTTCTCAGTGAATCAGAAAGGAGCACAAAGAGATGCAAAAGGTTTTCCTTAGCATCCTCAATGATATTGCCCCTCCTCACCTGATTACTGCTGCCTGTAGCATTCTCAATTTCATTTATTATGCTCAGTATCAGTCCCACACATCAAATACCCTTTGCTGGATGTAAGAAACTCTTGATCTTTTCCACATCAACAAAGATATCTGCATTGATGAAAGTATCCATGAACATTTCAATATTTCCAAACTCCATTCTCTTTTTCACTACATCAATTCAATAATCCTGCTTAGCAGCCTTGACAGTTTTAATTCTGAGCACCCATATCTATCACAAGGGGAAAATGATGTATCCGAAATCAGCTTCCTCCCAATAACACTGTCATTGATCCATTTACACACTATCCACATTTTCCAGCAAAGGTGTACTCTTCCCAGCTCTTGCAACTCTTGAGCAAATTCAACCCAATTGTATTTTTTCTCATTATGCACAATGGAATTTCTCTACTAGTCATAATGTGGTTTTGTCTCTCAATCAGGTGCATGTTCTTTTACTATTTACATTTGCAAATCCCATCATGAATAACCAGGAATAGTTGTAACTTGAATACTCTTGTATATACACCATTTTATTCTAATATACCTTGCATTTAGTGTTGTCTCAACTAGCTTGGGGCTTTTGTAATTTTGAAATAACTTGACATCATGTGCTCCGATTGCTTAGTGTTGGGAGAAGACCCATTGACCTTTGAGGTTCTAAATCTATGTAAATACTTTCAGAATTTTATAAAATATATTAGAATTGATATTGCCATCAGCTCATTTTTTACTGGTTGACTTGAAAAAATGAGCTGATAGCAATATCAATTCTAACATATTTTATAAGATTCTGAAAGTATTTACATAGATTTAGAACCTTAAAAGTTGATGGGTCCTCTCTCAACACTAAGCAATTGGAGCACATGGTGTCAGGTTATTTCCAAATTACAAAAAGCCCCAAGCCAGTTGAGACAACACTACTTGCATTTAAGCCTATCTGATGGCACCACATCCACTGTTGAGTTTACATGAAATTGCTGACCCATTTGACCAATGAAACATAGCATAACACTGTCCAATGCACAACTGAAAGTGCCTGATTATTAGGTGGTGTTTAAGCAATTGGTGGCCAAAGAGCAGGTGATGATCAGGCAATGAGTGGGGTGAAAGGTATAATGACTCTTTATACATGAAGTTTCAGTATCACATATAACACTCAATTATATTTCAGGTTTAAGCTGTCCCTCAATATGTTGCATATTGTAATACATATTGTGATTGTTTTGTTTTGTATAACTACTATTTCTACCAGTCCATAATACATATTTGACATAGAGAATCACCATGTTGAGACTCATTATACTTAAAATATCAATTTACCCTATACTTATTGCCATATTTAACATATATAACATCTCATTTTACCACAACTTATGCTTTGTGTATCAATTATGTTTATAGGCATCATTATATTTCATGTATTGCAATCATGTACATTTAAATTGCCATATATAGAGTCCCTATATACTGGAATTCCCACTGTGACTGGTGTGGGGTAGAATGGAAAATGAGGTTAAGTAACATAGATGAATTAAACCAGCAAAACAGACATCATGATTCTGATTTTTCATCTATTTATGGACCGCACAAGCCTGCCCATTATGCCAGGTCTAAAACAAACATAATCAGCAATAATAATGTTGCATACCTCCTAATAAGATGAAAGGCACAAGTTCATTAGCATACTAGAATGTATTCAGCAAACATAATTGCAGACCTCCTGATGGCATGAAGGACAATGGAGGGATGAGTTCAAAATTAGGCTACATAAACAAGGAACCACAGACCCACTAATATGAGAAATAATGGGTCAAATGGTCTGAAAATAATTGCAATAACGTACAAGCTGTGGGAAGGCAAAAGAGGTGATGGGATCAGTGAGAGGGCCTGCAGTTTGAAACACAATCACATACATGCTGTGGGAAGGCAAAGGTGGTGATGGGATCAGTGAGGGGGTCTACATTTTGAAAGCACAATCACATACATACTGTGAAAAGGCAAAGGCAACAACAGGATCAGTGAAAGGTTCTGCAGTTTGAAAGCACAATCACATACAACCTGTAGGAAGGCAAAGGTGGCAACCAGATCAGTGAAGGGTCTGCAGTTTGAAAGCACCATCACATACTTCCTGTGGGAAGGCAAAGGCAACAATGGGATCAGCAAGGAGGTCTGCAGTTTGAGAGTACAATCACATACACCCTGTGGAAAGGCAAGGGTGGTGACAGGATCAGCAAGGGGTCCTGCAGTTTGAAAGCAGGATCACGTACACCCTGTGGAAAGGCAAAGGCAGTGACAGGTTCAGTGTGGGGTTCTGCAGTTTGAAAGCATGATCACATACATGCTGTGGGAAGGCAAAAGTCACAACAGGATTAGTGAGAAGGTCTGCAGTTTGAAAGCACCATGACGTACAGTCTGTGGGAAGGCAAAAGTGGCAACAGGATCAGTGAGGGGTTCCAAAGTTTGAAGCACAATCACATACATCCTGTGAGAAGGTAAAGGTGGCAATGGGATCAGCAAGGGGTCTGCAGTTTGAAAACACAACCACATACACACTGTGGGAAGGCAAAGGCAGTGATTGGATCAGTGAGGGGGTCTGCAGCTTGAAACATGATCACACACATGCTGTGAGAAGGCAAAGGTGGTGACAGGATCAGTGAAGGGATCTGCAGTTTGAAAGCATGATTACATACAACCTGTGGGAAGGCAAAGGTGGCAATGGGATCAGCAAGGGGGTCTGCAGTTTGAAAGCACAATCACATACATACTATGGGAAGGCAAAGGTGGCAATGGG
>KN833018.1:276281-324046 GCA_000827315.1 Piloderma croceum F 1598 | reverse complement strand
GGTGGCAATGGGATCAGCAAGGGGGTCTGCAGTTTGAAAGCACAATCACATACATACTATGGGAAGGCAAAGGTGGCAATGGGATCAGCAAGGGGATCTGCAGTTTGAAAGCACTATCACATACAACCTGTGGGAAGGCAAAAGCAGCAATGGGATCAGCAAAGGGGTCTGCAGTTTGAGAGCACGATCACATACACGCTATGGGAAGGCAAAGGCAGCAATGAGATCAGCAAGGGGGTCTGCAGTTTGAAAGCACCATCACATACAACCTGTGGGAAGGCAAAGGTGGCAACCAGATCAGCAAGGGGATCTGCAGTTTGAAAGCACCATCACGTACATACTGTGGGAAGGCAAAGGCGGCAAAGGGATCAGTGAGGGAGTCTGCAGTTTGAAAGCACAATCACACACATCCTGTGGGAAGCCAAAGGTGGCAACAGGATTAGCAAGGGGATCTGCAGTTTGAAAACACAATCATGTACCCGCTGTGGGAAGGTACAAGATCAGTGAGGGGGTCTGCAGTTTGAAAGCAGATCACATACATTCTGTAGGAAGGCAAAGGTGGTGATGGGATCAGCAAGGGGGTCTGCAGTTTGAAAGCACAATCACGTACATGCTGTGGGAAGGCAAAGGTGGCAACAGGATCAGTGAGGTGGTCTGCAGTTTGAAAGCACAATCACATACAGTCTGTAGGAAGGCAAAGGCAGCAACAGGATCAGCAAGGGGGTCCGCAGTTTAAAAGCATGATCACATACAAGCTGTGGGAAGGTAAAGGCAGCAATGGGATCAGCGAGGGGGTCTGCAGTTTGAAAGCACAATCACATACAACCTGTGGGAAGGCAAAGGTGGCAACCAGATCAGCAAGGGGATCTGCAGTTTGAAAGCACCATTACATACACGCTGTGGGAAGGTAAAGGTGGCAACAAGATCAACGAGGATGTCTGCAGTTTGAAAGCACAATCACTTACAGACTGTAGGAAGGCAAAAGGCAGCAACCAGTTCAGTAAAAATATCTGCATTTATAAACCATGGTTACTTACATACTGATATGGAATGGAACATGTGAAGTCATGAGATTCATACTTAGACTTGAGATGTGAAGATACCAACCCTCTAGAGATCAAGAAAAGCAGGGATGGAATGAGTTAAAGATTGTGTTGTTATCAAGTGTGAGCACAGACACTCTGATGTATGAGAAAATGACATTGCAGTTAGTGACATAACACAATTGACATAAGCATGACATACATCCTATGGAAATGTAAAGACATAATCTCAGCAGAATGGTTGGATCCATCAATGCTAAAAACATACAAACTAGAAGATGGACAGTGCAATTAGTGAAGGGTATGGCCAAAATTAAATGTAATGACATACAATCTGATGGAGGAAATGGTCAGAAAATAATCAGATGCTCTGCACACATTACATTGGTTACATACATCCTAAAGCAAAGTGTCAGCGAGAGCAAGATGAGCTGCAGCTCTGCAGATGTAATGAAGATCACCCACAAGCTGTGGGGTAGAGTTGAAGACAACTTTCAGTTTGAGTTGGCATCACCATGCAGCACTTATCAACTTACAAACTAAGTGTAAATGAAAGCAGGAAGTGTCAAATATGATTGTCCACCATCTGTAACAAAACGTACTTTCTAAATGATAAGGAATGAACGCGCAAATCAGCTTCTCTTCCCATCATAAGCATCATGATACTCACATCAATGGCCCAGAACGCTTGCTTGAGGCTTTTCAAAAGAGATCCAGGTTGGTTGTTTTGTTTCTTTGTTACATAAATATCAGCATTAAACGAGTGACGTTTAATACAGCTTGACCCACAGTGATGTATGCAATTGTAGAATGGAGCGAGTCACGGGCATGTTCCACCGCCCCCGGCTCATTCAAGGCAACCATCCAATCTTTGAACCACACTAATGGATTCTTCAGGAAACGCATCGCATTGGGGCCACAATATGACACAATATCTTCAAAAAAATTCGTGTACGAAAGCACCATGCGGATGTGACGCCACCAATTCAGAGCAGCACATTGAAGAGACTCGGCATCGCTCGCCAAGCCACGTGTAATCAGCTGCATACAACAATCCACAATAACCCCATTGCACTTTGCAGGATCGAAATATCGATCCTTCCGCCGTTTGGGGTCGGAGAGGAAATCAAGTAGTGAAGCATGGTACGGACGAATGTAGTCGTGATCAGAGTCGGGAACAAGAAGGATGGACAAGCACCCACGCAAGGCAATTCGGACATCATTGGCTGAGTCGAGGCGAATGAGCTGCGCGAGGGCATTGATTTGGGGTTTGCCCCGAATAGACACGACGGCACAGAGTGCTTGCTCGAAGTGAGGGTATTCTTTGGCATTGGTTAAGACTTGATCAAAAAGAGAATCGAGTCCCTTGTGTGCTTTCAAGGCCATACTGAACCTGCGCTGAGGATCACCGCGTTCATCACCAACGAATTTAACGAGCGTCGATGCATAGATGAAAATGCTCTCCGATTTCTCGGCAACTTGCTGGAGATCGTGCTCAGAAGGCCAAGATGATGGGAGCTTTCGAGCTTCTTGGACTTTCGACAGTGACGAACGTAGGTATTCGTAGACGTCGGAAAGAGCATTGAAGTCGCGTAGAGCGATGCAGCTGACCTTGTTGCGATACGAGGAGCTGGTGAATATGGCTTCGATATATGCCTCGAGTCGGCTGGTAAAGAGGAGCCGAAATGGGAGCTTGGGCAAAGCATCAATGAGAAGCTGAACGAGCTTCTTTACTTGGTCTTCACTACCACATTCATCTAGACCATCGATGACGACGATGAACTGAGGGACGGATTCTGTGATGGATAGAATGGGGTTGATAATAAGTTCTATAAACTGGAGTTCGAGGCGTTGGTGAAGGATAGCGGGATCTTTCTTGAGAGCTTCCTCCATATACCTTTGCGCGGAGGGTAGGGCAATGGCAAGTTGATACGCGAACGTTAGGAAGAATTTGGTCGCGTCGCTGCGCTCGCGATGTCTCCGGGAAAAGAAGAAGCTGAAAGCGAGATTCTTGCGATTCTTATGTGCGATCGTGTGCGCGATCGTCGACTTTCCTGAGCCGGCGGGACCATTGAGCCAACACACCCGACGGCCATTTTTGTTCCGAGCCCATGCCTTTATCTTCTTCAACACCTCCGTCCGAGTCCCCTCTTGACATATGGATGCTTCCTCTTTCTCGCGCTCACTGGAATCATATGCGGCGTGCTGATTGATATGATTCTTCAACAAGTCGAACAGAGATGCTAGAAATCGACGGCTAGGGTGAGAATCGAGAGAATTGGGGTGGTTATATAGCTTCACACTTACGGGTGGGTGCGTTGACTTTGATTGTGTTGTTGGAAAAAATAGGCCCACCCACGGGCCCTAAAAATAAGCGAATACGAATGAAGCTACTTATGCGTCACAGCAACGAACTTACCAGTGATATTGACATTATTCCAGTTCGTATTCATGCGTATCCTGGACGATCAAAGAATCGAGGATGTTGCTGAGAGGAAGAAACGTTGATACTGATAACAATCGATGCCGCCTTAACGGCCATGCTGTGCACCGTACCCGTATACGGTTACGCCGTACAGTAGTGTGTACGTGTGTACGGGAGGCGCTGATGAAACGCGCCACGTGATACATATCACAAATCGGGAACTTAGTCAAAGGCGGTCGGCATTGGCCCTGGTCCCTTTGTGCCCTTCCCACAACGCTCCATTCACCACCGGTCGGAAGGAGGGTCGTCATTCGCGCTGCCACCAAGTCGCAATGATTCTGTCGAGTGAGTCACCGTCGCTTGCTGCTCTTTGTTGTCGTGCGAAACACTTATCACACACTCAGCTGCGGGGCGCTCGATTTTAGTCACCTTGTCAACTTTCACAACCATGTTGAACGCCCAGCCTGACCTCGTCCGTCGTCAGACTATATCATTGGGCCCGGGGCCTGTCTCGTTTAATCCATCAGCCACGACTTCCTCCTCCTCGTCTGCTTCATCACCGACTGCGACCCTTATCCTCCAAAAGCCTGACCAGATGACGACATGCCAATCGGGCAGCATCACCTGGTTCTATACGGGTCCATTGCCTGCACAGCTCACTTTGGAGCTTACAGACATCAATGTCAATCAGTCCACGAATCCCTCACCACCCATCATTCTCATGACCCTTGCTGACAGTATCGACGCCACCGCTGAAAACTGGACTTGGCAGACGATCGATGTCCCATCAGGTCATTATGTTGTGGAGGGAGCAGTGCTGGATGTGAACGCCACCTCAGACCCGTTTTTCGTCGCAAATGGCAGCGATACGTCATGCCTCCAGACTATAACAACGACCCCTACACCATCACAGGTGGCCACTTCCAAAAAGACCCACGTCGCCGCAATCGCAGGCGGTACCGTAGGCGGTGTTGTTCTGTTGGCCGTTATCCTCGGGGCCCTGCTGCTCTGGCGTAAAAGTAGGCAGGTACGCAGTCGGCGCGGAGCAGCTGTTGGACGGTGGGGCGGACTCGGATCCAATGCCTCCGGTGAACCATTCACGAGGGATAAAGTGGTGAACGGTAACCATCACGGACCATCAGAGTCTATGGGTGGCATGCTCAACGACGTTGGCCCCGCCGCTAACAATACCATAGCAAGTTCACGAGATGACTTTGATTCGGTCGACGAAGAGGAGAAACTATCATCACCTCTCTCCCCCGCCCAAAGACCCGATTCGATCGTAGTTTTACCTTACTCAGCCGCCCACCGCCGTGGTTCCTCCGTCGCCTTTGAGCGCCACTCCGACATCCCTTTACCTGCAATCGACACGCGCGCCGACAGCCGTCGACGTCGTTCGCTGGATCAAATAGATTATCGCCACTCTCCTGCATCGTCATCGCCGCCATCGACTACTAAGAATTCATCCCGTAAACCATCTGCCGAAATGATCCCAATGGACCGCTCAAGCTCCGGCGGCAATCGACGCAGTTCGCGAAAGCCCGTTCCTCAGTACGACGCAGCCGAAATCCAGGGTAACGTTCTGCCCTCTTCTGAACAGCTGGCGATGGACTTCAGTTCGACACCCAATGGTAATCCGAAACATAAACTCAGCTCAGGAGATATACGACCGATTCACTATCTGATGCCTGACATGCCAACACCTAACAAATAGAATGTCGTATTTTCTCGTGGGTATGTTCCGTTAGTAATCTCAGCCTGCCTTTTTTTGTTGATATTTGGCCCATAGGATCGTCTATAAATCGCCATACGCACGTTTATCCGCATCACGTTATCATTCATCTATGCTTGTTCTGATCTACTCGTAGTTAGTGTCTTGTCACCGTGCTCTTACTGTGCTCTTTACTGTGGTCCTTACTTACCACCCTTCGGATGTTGTACTACCATTGCCATCTCATCTGAATACTCATTCAATCCTCTGATATCGTGTTTGTGGATCAACTCGATATCAACTTAAACACATTTTTGAATAGTAATCTTACATCAAAGATTAGATCTTCCCGGTGTGATGCTTGTGTACAATATCCGTCGAATGTTTCATACTGAGGAACCGTAACAGGCTTGCATCGGAACGGAAAAGACCTGCCGATTACATCTGCTATGCGTTTGAGGTATCGCTCTAGATTTATCATGGAACATGTAAACGACCACGAGGTAAAAATAAAGCGTAAAGAACATGCGCGAATATAGATAAGTATGCGGAGGAGATGTGGGGAAATTATAATTTAAGTGTTTCCAATTCCTACAAGAACGTGTGTGACACCCGCAAAACATGCCGAAAGGTCAATACGCGGTAAATTCGGACACCCGGTGTATGTTAAGCCTTCATCTACCATAGATCTGAGCTTCGTCGTCGTAACGGAAGCGGAAGCCACGGTTTGCGAGCCGTCATCCGGTTGTGGGTGTTGGAGAGACCGACTTTGCGGATTTTGGCCAGTCTGCATGGGAGGGGACATTTATTCAGAGGCTGGCTGCAGGGTGACGAGAGATCAGGCACTATTACCTTCGTAAACCAATCGACGCAACGAAGAGGGCTACCACGGCTGACAAGGCCGACATTCCTGCGAATGCATATGGAGTTGTCTCTAAATGGCTAGTCAACTTGAAGCGTGGCGAAGTGGCGTTAGATAGGTACCTAAGTCTAAAATACAATGCGACGCACATTCATGCCAAACATCCCGGCTACTAAAGCCCCTGTGCCTATCCCCATCGTCCCGATCGAGACCTGTTCGTGATAGATGATGATGATCAGATGGTCATATTGGTGACGATTCGCTTGAAATACGTCACGGACCTTAAGGTCAAGAGCTAACAGCGAATTACGATTGGAATCTAAGATTAGTTCTACAATTTCTTGAGTGGATTGCACGTTGCTCTGCAGGAAGACATATTACAGCATGACGTCAAACGTAGGCAGATTCGACACATTACCTCAATATTTTCCGCTTCGTTGACAATTTCCTCCACTTGTTTCGAGAACGATTCCAAGAGGACCTCCAGTTCCTCATGGTCGTCTAACTCACGGTCTATGCCGTTCTTTTTGTCCGTCAGATACATAGCAACTAAGTCATCGTCTGGAGGGGAAAAAATATGACCAGTATTCTATAAAAATGTTCCAATCGGACATACCCTGTCCAAGGACGTCTTCTAGAGCTTCTTCCACCTAAGTATTCGCAAATTAAAACTAGACATAAATGGACAAAATGAGGAAGTTGACGTACAAGTTTCGCCCTGTTCTTGAAACTAGTAAGCCGTCTAGAGTAATGCAACAATCGCTTGAATTTGTCGTGATCTATGTTGTCTTCGAGTTCCGCGAGTAATCCGCCAACCAGATTGCGAATGAAAACCATTTCGGCTTCTAAGGCGCTCAAGACGGAGAGGAGAATAGACTCGATTGCGCTAAAAAGGTGTCAGAAGTGTGCAAATGGCATAATCCATGACATACCGAAATTCATATGGCGCCCCACTATTCCTGATCTTTAGATTGTGCTGTTAAAGCCACGTGATAAGAACGACATTGAAGGTCGTATTGAATTCCGGCCTACTTCAAGGTGATACAGAAAGACGGAATGAAGCTTAGAATCGGAGGAGCCGAACGTGTCGAAGAGAACAACAGCATCGGCCTTCACGAGCGCTCTAATGTGAAGAATGTTGACCTGGGTGAACGTTCAGCACTGGTAAGCATGACGTTGCAGAATGACTAGCTCACAAGGATGGCTTCCTTGCGAATCAGAATCGTCGGAACGAGATTCGGAACTCTTGAATCTATTTTGCGCAAGTCACGAGGCTGTCATTTTAATCTCCACGTTAACAATTTGGGCGGCCACATAGGAGACATCATGCGACCGAAGGACTTACGTTTAAACGATGCTCGACGCACAGATCAGATTTCTTGAATTGACCCGAGATCGTCTTCACTGTACCTAGTAGTCACATGCCGAATAAGCACATGGAGAACTCTGGTGAGAAATTCAATTTCGTAATTACCTTCTGAGTCTAGGATCGTGCCTGTACATAGATGAGGAAGATCGTCATTAAAAGCTCCAGAATGAATTACTCACAACGAAGCATGAGATCCGTAGGCTGGCGGCCTTTCATTACTTTCTCCAAGATGGCTGCTTTTGCCTCCTCTTCTTGTAACTCTGAAAAACCTTTGGAATCCAATTTCGAGTTCGTTCTGGATAACCACGATAAGTGCCGAACACCAATGGGTTGCATTGATCGTCGGCCTGGCGTCTTCGAAGAGCAATTGCACGCATTAGAGTAGAGTGCTCTTGTACATGTGAGCGAGGGAGCCGGAGGTTTAGCGGTAACTACGTGACAGGCTCGCGAAACAGATGAGGCCAAGCGTGAAACTTGACGCAGAGGCACATAGAGGTTGGCAGGACTGCCAAAAACTGTCATTACATGACTTGAGCAGGTTCTGAGTGGCACTCTATGCATGCGCTGGACTACTCGAGCCGTTGAGCGTGGACCAACCGTCGACCAAAATCCAAGTCAGTGGCCAAAAGAATTCGTTCGGGGAAACAGTTACGGCGCAGCAAATATTTCGGGCGAAAGGACCCGCGTGACTTGTGTGGCGTCTGGCCTCGGTGGAATTTCATAACCCCCTTCCACAAACCCCGCAATTTTTGTCATCCTGGGTTCGATGTCCGGTAGATTTCGAGCGATTGGCGCGTCATTACTAAAGTTGAAGCCTATTTTACGGCAAATTCGTTTCAATATGCCCATTTTATGTAGTTATGGGGTCTGGTGACAGCTGAGGATTGAACGCCCACAACTGAGTTGACAGCATCGCCAGGCGGTCGGTGTTAGCATCACCCAGCTGGGTTAAAGACTACACTTACGTTTCTGTGCACGAGATGATTACCCCCACGCTCCCAGGCATCCTCCCCACAAGGCAGTCCTGACCTGATCGGACAAACCCGATGAAGGATGATACGAAGCTCTTTTTTTTTCCCTTTCTACATTTATAATGTGGCTTTATACCCGAGTACATATACAGCGACTGGTTTCCTTTCCCTAGCGCTGAATCCCCTCCCAACTTGCTTCCTGAACCCCACACCATGCTCTGCGCCTGACATCGCCCCAAGATCTTCTTCGCCTTGCTGCGTTGCCTGATCATGACTGAAACCCGACGACTTCTGGAGGCCGCCGCCGCCCTCTCCAGGCTGCTGAACGATCGTGGTGTTGCTCACGCCTTTCACGGCAATGTGGTGACGGCCGTCCTCGCCAATGCTTCTCATAGCGATGTGTGTCTCACTCTTCGCACTGACCAGCTGAAACAGTACATATTCACTGATCGCCATGACCCGACGTAGGAAATAGCATGCATCTGCGAGGGTGGGCCTCACCACCCGTTCCGTCGTGTTCGTGAGGCAACGGAGGGCAGTGAAGACTTTACCACTACACTTTCGCCGTGGACCAATCGGTAAGACAGGTTCGTGCGTGGCACCGCTCTTTACTGATACCATACGGGTGCATAGCCTGCATACAACATACCACCGGCTGATACCTTCCATTGAGGTAAGTATATTTGCAAGCTGTTGCACTGTTAGCTGACATGAGCTTTATGAGATTGAGATTTTGCCGGCTGGAGAGGAAGGACCACGACGGCTGGACGGAACCACCACCATGATTATTCGCGGGATCCCATTCTTGACTGTGTCTGAATTCATCCGAGCTAAATTGAGGACTTGGGCAATGTACGCAGGGTTTTATTTTATTTTTGTCGTCTTCTGTCTCTTGACACGCCCAGTTCTTCAGCCGTGGCATGGAGCGGGATGCGCAAGATATTGTCTATGTTCTCACCCGGTACTGGAACCGGGTGGATGCCAATCGTATACCCGAACAAGACATGAACCAGTTTGTCGCTCGCTTCCAAGCAGCCGCTCCGGGGTGGACCGCAGTCAAAAACAAGTATGGCATGTGACGTGGTACTCCTGAGGCCTAATTAATGATCAGGTGAAAAGCATATCATTGATGCAAACGGAGTTAATATAAAATGTATATACTGATCAAGAACATGCCGTTAGCGGATGTATACAAAACACAAATGAATAAGATTAGTGTTCACATACCATCGCGACGTGTGTGTCAACCCTCCTAAGCCCCATTTTGCTTCCGATTCGCAGGAAGAACCGGTCCAGCCAATGAACGTGCGACATGAAACACAGGACGATCGATCCGACCGCAGCTAGACTCTTACATCGCAGACCATCGTAACATCTTTGAAACGCTTATTAGATATGTTTCCCAAATCTGGCACTCATCTCCCGCGAAAGGCTGCTGGTCCCTCTCGCCTACTACGTCCTCGTTGTTTTTATCGGTAGGACTGAGGCGTAGTCAGTCTACCTCATTATTCTAGAGAGTTCCAAAGATACGCCATTGGTTTTGATGTGTTGACAACAACTTGACCCTCGCGACCCGTATTTTCCCGTACTTCGATCGGACCCATACTAGAGAGTAATAGAGCACATCCATCCGCGCTGATCATCGGGATCTTTTGCTGCAGAACGAATTTTGCAATTCACGACACCGTTGATGAAGGTGTGAGATTCGGCCATTCTAGAGGCAAAAGCTAAAGTCAAGGCAGGCACGGATCCCGGCGAGTTAACATTGAATCCGACAATCGGGTGACGATCTTGAACGCCGGCCAAGCACTTAGACTGCAGGAACAAATGTGCGGAAACTACAATGTATATTGGGGAGCAACACAAAGCAACTCGGCCACAGTCGTGAGGTTTGGCCTTCGCGCGATCATGGCGTGTGAAGAAACGTGTTGCAAGCGGTCTTTGCGCTGCGACGGCGGCCATGAGTTTACAGCAAAAACGGCATATGAATAGCTTGTCTGGCAGGCAACAGAAAGAGCGGAAGAAAAGGACATCCATTATAAGCCTATTTGGAAATACGGCTGGTCAGGTGCCTCTGTGCTTGTGATGAATGACGAAATATAAGACAGCCAGCGATGTCAATTTTTACATGTTGACCTGGGCTTCGAGCTAGAATGAAAAGGCACGTTGTCGTGAAAAGCGATATATCGATAGACAAAAGTAATTCCTGACTCATCCTCGATATTGGATATTCCAGCATGGGATCCAGCTGAGACAAAAATAATAACCGACAGTCCAGGCCACGTTGTTGTTGTATATAATAAAGATGGAAGAAATTGTTGCGTCAACTTCACCAGAGCAATAAAGTTATACTCGTGCCACGAGAATATCGAAGAACGCCTGGGTTTAAGTCCATAGTCAGAATTGACGTCTATCAAGACATTTATAAACGCATTGTTGTGCACACTGCAGAATGAACCAGTCAAGGATGAAGTCATGAGATGAAGAATCAAGGGTTAAAAACACAGCAAAAAATCCGTAATTTTGTTATTCAAGTTACATAAGCCTGGGAACGTATTTCTACATACAGTCACGACGCGTACGCTACGACAACTTCACAAGTACCACCACAATGCCAGTGGCAATCCGAACACCAACAGCCCCAGGAGGCATAAAATCCTACTACCAGGCCAAAATAGAGGCGGCAGAGCTAACCATAAACCAAAAAACGCAAAATTTGCGGCGGTTGGAGGCTCAGCGCAATGCTTTAAATGCTCGAGGTAAGTCAAATATATGTTTGTACTGGATGCATGCTTTATATTGCGAATTCGTAGTACGTCTACTTCGTGAGGAGTTACAACTTTTGCATGAGCCAGGGAGCTATGTTGGCGAAGTCGTCAAAGTGATGGGCAAGAACAAGGTTCTTGTCAAAGTCCAGCCAGAAGGGAAATACAGTACGTCCTTCGCACAAGCTATAAATGTACGCACAGGCAGATGATAAGTGTCTTAGTTGTTGACTTCGACTCGGAAATCGATATCTCATCCTTAACACCGACCCTACGTGTCGCCCTTCGATCCGACTCATATACCCTGCACAAAATTTTACCGAATAAAGTCGACCCTCTCGTGTCTCTCATGATGGTGGAGAAGGTTCCCGATTCCACTTATGAAATGGTTGGCGGTCTGGACAAGCAAATCAAAGAAATCAAGGAAGTCATCGAGCTGCCCGTCAAGCACCCCGAACTGTTTGAGTCGCTTGGTATCGCGCAACCAAAGGGTGTTCTGCTCTATGGGCCTCCAGGAACCGGGAAGACACTGCTGGCACGTGCCGTGGCACATCATACAGACTGCAAGTTCATTCGAGTATCCGGTTCAGAGTTGGTGCAGAAGTATATTGGAGAGGGTAGTCGGATGGTCAGAGAATTGTTTGTGATGGCTAGGGAGCATGCGCCTAGTATCATCTTCATGGATGAAATTGATTCGATTGGGAGTAGTCGAGGGGAGAGTGGAAGTGGTGGTGGCGATTCGGAAGTGCAACGGACCATGCTGGAGCTGTTGAATCAATTGGATGGGTTCGAGCCAACCAAAAATATCAAGGTCATCATGGCCACAAATCGAATAGGTGAGGGTTGTGCGCTTCTTATGCTGAACTACCGGTTTCACACTCTCGTAAACCAGATATACTTGACTCAGCTCTCCTCCGACCTGGCCGCATCGACCGCAAGATCGAGTTCCCACCTCCCGGCCCGGAAGCTCGTGTTAGCATTCTGCGCATTCATTCTCGGAAGGTAATCCTCATCTCTGTTCTTCTAAATTCTTGAACCTCTGCTAAATGACGGCACATCACCAGATGTCTCTCCAACGTGGTATCAACCTCCGTGCTCTCGCTGAGAAGATGGGTCAATGTTCGGGTGCGGAAGTGCGCGGTATATGTACAGAAGCTGGTATGTCCGCGCATTACTTGCGATTTGTATTTGTACTAAGTTGGACCAGGCATGTATGCTCTTCGTGAACGGAGACAGCATGTCACGCAAGAAGACTTCGAGTTCGCGGTGGCTAAGGTCCTCAAGAAGAACCAAGAAGGCAACACTTCCGTCAACAAGCTCTTCTCTTGAGCACTTCCGTCGCCTGTGTGTTGCTTGTATGCCTTCTAGAGATATATTCTCCGTGTATATTGATTTGCGAGGAACGAGTGCGACACACCAAGATAAATCAGAAGTCCGTGCATTTGCGATTCCTTTAAATTCGTTTGTGTGCTGCAATTGGTAAAAGAGGATCCCGCTTTATCGTCACATCGCGGGCGGCTGATAGTGAAGCAAGAACGCGTGGGTGCCTTGAGGCGTCGGAACGGTGAACAGGGGTGAAGGACCGAGGCCTTCTGCCTTACTAACCTTTGCCTTCTTCCATCATGGTTGAAATCTGCCCCCAACTTCAGTCTCACGGCGCGTGCAACAATCGCCCATGCCAGTATAGACATGACATCCGCCTTTGCGAAGATTGCGGCATTGTCTGTCATTCTTTGTCCCTGTATGAAGCTCACATTCGCAGCAAACGACATAAACGCCGAATTTCGGGAGCGAATACGTTCCATCGTTGCCCTGTGTGCAATGTCAATATTCAGGGCCCAGACCAGTGGACTAAGCACGTGTCTAGTTCTGGCCACCGCAAGAAGACCGCCCGGCAGGGAGCATCCACTGTTGTTGAGCCCGAAGAAGCTGCTGCAACCGCCAGAAGCGAATATTGCACTCTCTGCGGGGTATTCGTTTCTCGCACTTTGTGGACGCAGCATGCACAAAATTCCACTCATCGGAGAAAGGAAGGGTTCGCTGCTTTCAAAGTGACACTCGAAGAGGCTGAAAAAAATAAGCACGGGGTCACTGTCTCGGAAGGTCTCGATTTTGGCATTGTCCGTCCAGCCGATGCACGAACGGGAGTCAGTCTGCAGTTCAGTATGGAAACAACTGTCCCTGCTTCTCGCATCAGAGTTGTCGAGGCTAAGCTCTCTTCTACGACTGCCAAGAACTTATCATCAGCGTGAGTTTTCATCTTTTCTTTTATATCAATAATATCTTAGGCATCTACTAGATTTTCTACTTCCGTTGCAATCAATACCATCCTGACATACGGACGACCAGGGACCGGTAAAGTAAATTTTCGACAAAGCCACAACGGCCGTTACGAGGATCGGGTCGAAATCATCTTTGAGGATGAAGGACTTGGTCAACGGTTTGTCATCGTACGACCTGTTCGAGCCATTGTCGGCAGCCAAGCCGATCACGATCTGCTCAGACCCAAAGCCCCGTTTGTTCCGCGCAAAAGAACTGCCAGGAAACCCGAGACCGAAGTTCTCCCTGGAATTCCACCACCCGCTCTCAATGCCATTCCATATGTTGTCAAGTTGTCTCTTGCTGCCATTCCGAAAAATCTGTCTCAGACTTTGTCGACTGGCTCGTTGTCGGATGTTGTTGGGCGTGTTCAGAGAATCTTCTTGCCGAAAGCCTGGGACAGTGCCACCTATAGCCGACACTTCAAAAATTTGATCTGGATTGAAGAATATCAGATGGAGTGAGTATTTTTACCATTTGAACCATGCTATCTCTTCATGATGTCAAATTCCAGACACGATTTGGAAATGTACGATATTTCTGGCGCGAAATTGGATAGGCATGGAGTTTTTTACCAGTAAGATACACACATAAGTAGCTCTTCGGGCACCCTCTTACCCCCTTGTGAAGCCTTGATGTCCCTGGACTCGCAGAAAATCGCCCTAGCGTTCTAGTCGGTATGTATAATACAGAACACTTTCGATTACCACAAGCTAATTGAAACGATGAGCAGGTGATCAAATCCTTGTTCAGTCACACGATGCTGCTGCGTCGGGCCGGTGGTACGAGGGCAGGGTTCATTTCGTTCGTAAAGAATCGGTTGGGCTTCGTTTTCATGCAGGATTCAAAGGGTGGTCTGGGGGACAACACTACAATATTCGGTTCAAACTCAACCGATATCCTCTGCGACGCCAGCATCAGGCTCTCGATACTGCTTTCGCGCAAGACAGAATTTTGCTGCCTACGCAGATTCATGTTCAGACGCGCAATATCACTGACGTTCGTCTAAAATTTTTCAACAGACTTATCGCTACAAATCCGCATCAGCTCCTAGCTGTTAGCTCTATTGTGCAGCGGGCACCTAGCGCAGTCCCCTTCGTGATATTCGGGCCGTAAGTTTTATCTACAATCCATTGACATACCTAACTAGCGCTCTTATTTTTGTACGACAACAGGCCAGGTATGTGTATTTTATATAATATCCGTCAATCTACCTGACCGCGCTGTTATTTTTGTGACTAGGTACAGGGAAGACAGTGACAGTTGTGGAGGCTATTCGGCAGCTTCTTGTCCGGTATCCAACAGCTCATATACTAGCATGCGCACCGAGCAATTCGGCTGCCGATCTCATTGCATCGCGACTAATTGCACTGGGGAAAGACACGCTTTTCAGGTTTTATGCCCCCTCCCGCAATAAAAGCCAAGTACCTGATGAGTTGCTGCCCTTCACTGTCACCAATTCCGACGGTCATTTCACGGTCCCTCCAATGGAGACTCTTCGACACTTCAGAGTCGTCGTCTCCACCTGCGTATCCGCTTCGATGCCATACGGAATTGGAATGGCTCGTGGGCATTTCTCACACCTGATTTTTGACGAAGCAGGTCAAGCCACAGAACCTGAAACGATGATAGCAATTAAGACTATGGCTGATAATTCGACTCAAATTATCCTCTCCGGCGATCCTCAACAGCTAGGTCCTATCATCCGATCAAACGTCGCTCGCGAGCTTGGCCTTCAGACGAGCTACCTACAAAGGCTCATGGAGACTGATCTATACGATGAAGTGAAAGGTCATGGTACCACGTACGTTATTACCAAAATTAAATCCGACGATCTACTTACTTCCACCCATCAGTGTTGTAAAGCTTACCAAAAACTATCGATCTCACAACGCCATTCTCAAGTTTCCAAACGAGAAGTTTTACAAAGGCGAGTTGCAGCCATGCGGAGATCCCCATACAATCAACGCTTTCATCGGATCACCTCAACTTGTGTCAAAGAAATTTCCGATTGTATTTCATGCGTTGTCTGGCAAAGATGATCGTGAAGCATCATCTCCGTCATTTTTCAATATTGATGAGGCTACGCAAGTCAAGACATATATTGAAGATCTTCGCGCAGACCGCAAATTCCGCGTTAGTAAGTAATCATTGCGAAGACGCTAGGTCTTGCTGCTTAGCCGCTTTGTAGCCGATCAAGACATTGGTGTGATTACGCCATACCATGCCCAATGCCTAAAGATCCGAGCCGTACTGAGAGCCGTCGCTGACGGCGTCAAAGTTGGAAGTGTGGAAGAGTTTCAAGGGCAGGTTTGTCGCCATTGTCGCCATAGCAGTGACGCTTTTAACCGACTCCTACTTATTACACTCCAAGGAACGGAAGGCCATCATTATCTCTACTGTTCGAAGTAGCCGTGATTTTGTACAATACGATTTAAGGCACACGCTGGGGTTTGTAGCGAATCCTCGCCGATTTAATGGTTCGTATATATTTACCCTTCTCGATAGGGTATTCACATCCGCTTTATATATAGTGGCCGTCACGCGTGCGCAAGCACTACTTATCGTCGTTGGGGACCCGACCGTCCTGTCGCTTGATCCTTTGTGGCGTTCTTTCTTGAATTATGTTCATTTGCACGGCGGGTGGAAAGGACCCCCTCCAACCTGGGACACTCATGCACCAGTCTTGGAGGACGAAGGCTATGACCAGAGAGTGCGCGAGACAGGTTTAGCGGACATGAACGATTTCACGTGCAGAATGGAATCGCTCACCCTCGCAGGGATCGACTCTGTGGAAGATGGAATTGATGTAGATGCGAACGTTGACAGGCCTTGGAGGGAGGTCGAGTAACTGAATGTCTGTGCTGTATCTGAATTCTCATAATGTATCGTTACAATTCGTCATAATATGCTAGCCGTTTACACAAGCAGATCTTACGGTTCGGCAACTGTAGACGAAGGAAGATTCTGAGAGTTAGGTAGGTGGCATAATATTATAATATGAACATGTTACTAGCTGCCAACGATATACATATTCAGCAATAAACCCAGCCAGCCTCCTGCTCGGGTTTAGTAATCACCTTCATTGCTCTTCACACTCCTCTGTCCTCTCACAGCCAAACCTGTGGGTAATATAATTGAAGTTGGTTTTGGATTGACTGCTGAAGAAATAGCCATGGTCGGCGACACTGGACCAACGGGAACAGATAGCGAGGGCGGAGGGGTTGTCAATCGCCGGTCCCTGGGGGGCAATGGCTTGTCCACAGCCCCGAGCTGGAAGAGAACAAATGTCTCGATGTCTAGAAGAGAAGCGTTGAATGAACAACTAAAAGGGGTAAAACATGCACGCACCGATAACAGGGACGTAACCGCGGAAGAGCTGACAAACCTGCACTTGGCTAGCAATGTTGGCAATACGGATAGGTGTTGGGTGAAAGAAAATCTAATCGCTTGCTGTGAATGGTGTGCCATAGATCTGAGACCACAACGTACACAACATGGCGGCTTGTTCCACTTGTTGGAGAGCTCATCGAGATCCAAGGAGCCGTCTTCTTTTAAAGGCTTAATTGATTCCAGACTGTAAGAATCATTTTCTGTCAAGCCGTTGTACCAACGGACCCTCACGGACCTTCGAGTTTAAGAAAGGTCAGTATAGTGAAAAACAATACATGATAGTTGAAACACACCCCAGAGGAGGTGGAGGTAGCTTGTTTTCGTCAAAGCTCATGAGTCACAGGAGTCGGTGATTCCCTTTTTGGTCTATGCACTCCTAGTTGATGATAATTTCAAAACTTGATCACAGAAGCTGACAATGTGTTGGGTCTCCTGGGTCGGATGTCCTTTTCTTAGCTGTGCTCCTTTCTCGTCATTACCCCCCGAGCCACTACCACACCGGGGTACGTCGCGGCAGCTTGTCGGCGTGTTGATGAGAGGGAGATGTCAAGCCGGGGGAATTTGAGAAGATCGTCTTCGATTTATTCCATATCGTACTAGTAGCACTGTCATAACCTACCTCAGGCTTTATCCATCGCACTTCTATGATTCCTTTGTCTTGCTATTTACCTTTATACCAATCTGAGCCGCATGATCGTCGACGACGACCGTTTTATATAGTAAGCCTTCTCACTGTTCTCATGAGTAGGAACTCGACGATCTCCTAAATGCGTACTTCACCGTCGAATCTCGGATCGCAATCTGTTCTGTCATTGACCGTATTAAAGCGGAATTTCCACTGCAGTGAATGCGAAGCACAAGAAAGAAGTCGCAAAGAGGAGGCTTTACCTCAAACGGGTATTGTTTGGCAAAACCTTCGGATACAAACAAAGAACGTGCCATACTACGTATACCAAAACCATCACTTCGCTAATGGACAACGCGTCGTTCAAGGACGTCCCTGAGCTTTTTGAAGTGAGTGCATTCTTCTCAATTTCCTGGAAGCATGCACGAATAGTCTGAAAACAGGTGGACCTTGGCGAAGCGTTGGTAGCCCGCACAGAAAGTTTATGTTGGTACAAACCTGTGATCACTGCCATTCATTCTCAATAGTTCTCCATTTCCAGCGACGTTTCGAGAGCTGGGACCCCCAGATCTTTGCCATGTTCAGAAAAGTACTGGGCGCAGCGGTGCAAGCGATGTGTGTTGCCAAGTTTCATATATTTTAAGCACTGATATTCATGTACATTAACAGCTCGGTTCTTATCACTACGTTTCTGGAGTCGATGCGTCATCCTCTGCATCTCTTGCGGCATACATAAACTCTCTCACTTACGCTATTGAGGACAGCAATACCTGGTTTTCGAAGAGCGCAGCATGGAAGGTCAAGAATGGGTGTTATTGGTGAGGACCATAGGCCTAGCCTAATGATCGAATGGTTGACTTAAGGCCCGGTCAGCTGCTTTAATGCGTTCTCGCGGGTGGATATCCGCGTCGATGTGAAGATTCCTGGGGGCGTGAATGCGTATGTCATCGATCTACGTGGTGAACGGCACGTCCTTGCACAATCTCCATGTGTGGCGGTCCCACTAACTGCTAACTATATCCAGTCATGATGCGACGCAAGAAATATGGCAGGAAACTTACGCATCTGCATTGCTTCGTGCGATTTTATATTCCGACGACCCAACTTATTGGCTTGAAGCGTATCGAAAACTGGATCCTATCACTACACCTGACGGGGACATCCGATTCCTTCAGGCTGCAGAAAAATTGTTTTTGAAAGGTGCGAACGCGCGTCTTTTTGAGTCAGATGGTCTATCTGACATTATTATAGGCTGGCAAGTTGGATCTGATCCCGAGATTCAGGTTGCGACTGTTGTGTCAAATCACCTTACAGCCGGCATCATGAAATATTTTGGCGACAGTGGCCGATTCCAGCAACCAGCCAATCTATTCGAAAAATTGTCTGCGCGGGAACCTGAAATTGCATCGTTGTTGGCGAAAAGTTATATTGGCATGAGTGAGTTTTTGATGACTGCGCGTGTTTATTGCAATGGCTAAACGAATTTGTTAGACGAGGAAGTCAAGGCGGTACAGATCATATCGGCCGCTATGAAGCAAACACCACAGTCGTATACTTTGCTTCACGTGCAATGCGATTTTCTTCGCTCTAAAGGCAAGCTTGATTGGGCTGTCAAACTAGCACGGCAGGCTGTCAATTGCGCACCAAGTGAATTTGTCACCTGGGAAAAGCTCACTGAGTTATATATCGATCTTGGTCAATTTGAATCTGTTAGTGAACCTGCTATCTGTTGGTGCATACATTGACAATCTGTTTAGGCTCTATTAACTCTCAACTCATGTCCAATGTTTACATTCAACGGACGGGATGCCCATCGCAGTTTGCCAACTGCTCGACTAAACTTACCTTTCCAAAGACCGATCGGCGAAATTCTTCCTGAGAAACAGAAGACAGCTGACGATGATGTGACCATCTTTTTCTCGCCAATATTTTTGTTATATCGACCGCTAACTTATGGTGAATAGGCTGATCCTGCTCTCCAACGCCTTCCGGCGCCCGGTCTGCGGGGCACTTGGGCCCGCGCTTACGCTCTTCTCACCCGACTCGTTTCACAAATCGGCTGGGATGAGCTCCTTAAGACCCGGAGCAGCGTCTTCGTCATGGAGGAAGAATACCGTATGCAGAAAGCGCAGGGTGATATCTCCCCTTTAGGGTCTACCAACGCTGTCAATGGCAAAGCGAGATCGGGCGGAAATTCGAGCACTGCGGTTATCCACGAAGACGGGACTGTCGTTACTCGGCATTCCGTCATTTCGAATTCGACTACCTTGGCTGAAATGAGTGCAGATGACGATGCATCTACGCGAGGGGTAGTTTCATCCTCGAGTGCTGCTGATGTTTGGTCGGCTGGTAGCTCGCCCGATATCGCGGATAGTATTCCAATTCCCACCATCAGGATATCGACAGAATCTCAGCGCGACGGGGATCTTTCACCGATCGCGCAGGAACCAGGTGTTAATGGAGAAGCCAAACGGAATGGACCGAAGGAGATGGGAGATACACTGGAAAAACCTGTTCAAGCTGCGGCTGGAGAGGCTGCAGATGGAGCGCAGGAGCCGCCCTCGCCTAGTTCTGCCCAGGAGCCATTTTCGTTTAGTAACAAGCGCTTATGCGAACGATGGCTTGATAACCTGTTCATGGTGTTGTACGAGGTGTGTGTGCCAACCTCATACATGTCAAATATTTGCCTAACATTGATACTAGGATCTGCGTGTGTGGACAATATTCAGAGCTGAAGTGGCGCACTTCAAAACGCAGCATGTTGCTTATCGCAAGACTGGTTTCGAATGGGAGATACTAGGGGACCTGGGTCTTCGCTTACACCACAAGGAAGAAGCGAAGGAAGCGTACCAACGATGCCTCGACACTCCGCGATATTCTCTAAAGCCGTGGTCAAAACTCATGGAGATGTATGCTGACGAAGGTGATATCCAACGTTGTGTTCAAGCTGCTATCCGGGTCGCTGCCTACCAGTATGCCGACTATGCGGAGATGACGGTGAGAGTAGCTCTTCTCGATCTGTATAATTAGCACTGATTTTAGTTACGACGCACCACGTCAGTTCCCAACACACATAGCCCGATGCTTCTTTAAGCTCGGCCAGATCCATGGTCATGCCAAGATCTCATTCACACTCCTGAGTATGGGACTTCCGGATTCGATTCTCAAAATTATGGATAGCTACCTGCAGTACGGAAAGGCCTTCAAGGTCGAGGGCTACGATTTCTGATTTTGCTGTGACTAGGCCTTTCTGCTCTTTCTACTGTATATAATGATTTTTTTTGCTTTATACCCAAGCTAGTGCGCCAGATTACCGGATATACCGCATGGTAAAATATTATAGGAAGGTGTTTCGCACATCGAGGAAATTTTCGTCGACGGAGAAGTTGGCTCTATTCCATCAATACTAGTATTCTATCAAGTCTTCTCGTCGTCCGTCCACCTTACGGTGCTGTGCTCGTTGTCCGCTATGTCGTCACCACTTTCGATATCTCTACCATCCTCTCTCACTCGGTCGAGCAGGTCATGCTCCACATCGTCATCTACTTCCTTGTCTGGCTCGCCTGAAATCCGCTTAGCCTCTTCAACTATAGCCATGCTAGACAGCTTCCTCGCAGAGAAAGCCGAAGAAGAAATATTATTCCGTGAACTAGAGGGACAAACTTTCCAAGGGGAAATGGGTCATTCTGCGCGCGAACTTGAGGTGGATGGCAAGCGAGGTTTAAGCGTAGATGAGTTTAGAACAGCTTTCGCTGAAGACTGGCAACTGTCGCAGTTCTGGTAAGTATTAACCCGTACTTCACATAGAAAACCGTCTCCTGGCTAGATGATCCAAGGCCGGCCTTCATGCTTCGTTCTGCTTGTTAACTGCGTGATCAACTTCAGGTATACGACACCTTTTGCTCATCGGTTGGCCGAAGCCGTGCACACAGTCATCCCGGCACCTACAGAAAGGTCCAATATCGCCTATATTTGCTGTCCAACGGGGTATATCGCATCACAAAACCTGTATCAATCCGCAACGCCGCTCCTGCTCGAGTATGACCAGAGGTTTGCCGTGGCCGCTGCTTCATCGGGTGGACACTTCATACATTATGATTTGGAAGAAGACACCCTACCCGACACCATCAAAGGTACCGTAGAGCTGGCCATCGTCGATCCTCCGTTCTTAAACGAGGGGAGTACTGAGGACCTATTTGTGATAAACACTACTCATGAATCTATTTGCAGGTCACGAACCGTCATTTAGCTCGGGCACTGAAGCAGGTCCTTCATCCTACCAAAGGGAAACTTGTGCTCATCACATCCACTTCTGTAACCTGTTTGTCTGAAGTGTATGGCTCTGTGCCGCAGCTGGGACCATTACGGCTCGCCAAGCTTCAGCCAGAACATGTGGGCTTGAAGAATGATTTTGCGTGCTGGACAACGTGGGAGGGAGGTGAAGGTTTCGGGTCTGACTAGATTGTAATACATGTGAATAGAGTACTGCTTATCGGTGGGGTAGATTTTGATCCATACTTATCGCCAAGATATACCCCATCATTCCAAACCGCCAGTTCTCTTTCCAGCTTATATTTAGTTGGCTGTTAAGCTCAAGTTCTGGGCCGGCCAAGGCTGTCCGGTTCGCTCCACGTGGCCTGTGCAAAAAGCCCAGCCGCCATACTTGCACTGTAACTTCACCACATCACATCACCCCAAACCTGCTGCTGGCCTGTAGATTTATATTCGTCTTTGGCCAGCTGCGATGGTCAATGACAAGTACATAGGACTTGCCCTTGCTGTCTCCAGCTCACTAGCTATTGGGACAAGCTTCATAATAACCAAAAAGGTCCGACTTTTATAGCTCATATACCCTTTGGTCTCAATTTTTATCGCTCAGGGACTTAACGATGCAAATGCACGAAATGGGGCATATGGAACGTCATCGTCGGATGATCTGACGTATCTTCGAAATCCCATATGGTGGGCAGGAATATTTACATGTGAGTCCACAGCTATGGTCGAAGCACTGCGCATTTCGTTGACATTGTCTGTGTCTGTCAGTGGTCATGGGAGAAGGTGACATCGCAAGCTTACTTTAGTCATCGGATACTAACAGTATGCAGTTGCTAATTTTGCCGCGTATTCATTTGCACCTCCAATATTAGTCACACCACTAGGAGCGTTGAGCGTTCTCATCGGGTGCGTCGTATAAGAATGGGGCGACCAATATTCTCAGAACTCATTACTATATCCAGCGCGGTTCTGGCATCATTTCTGCTGAACGAAGAGCTGGGTCACCTCGGACGGGTTGGATGTGCATTATGTCTCATCGGATCCTTGATCATCGTTTTGCATGCACCGGAGGACAAGGAGATAGAGACAGTGGATGAGATTTTGCTCCTAGCAATGCAACCAGGTGCATTTCACTCGTTTCATTATTTATGCTGCTACAATGTGCTAAGCCCTCGGCAAGGATTCCTTCTGTATTGCTTCACCGTCCTCGTGCTTTCCTTGGTGATGATTTACATCGTCGCCCCTCGCTATGGCCGCTCGAACCCCATCGTATTTGTCTCTATCTGCTCCATGGCAGGATCTGTGTCTGTCATGGCCGTCAAAGGCTTCGGCGTTGCTGTGAAACTCACCTTTGGCGGCAACAACCAATTCACTCACCTGAGTACATATGCCTTCATGATCGTGATGGCGGGATGTATAGTGGTGCAGATGAACTACTTTAATAAGGCCTTGGACACGTTCTCTACCAATGTGTACGTATATCACCATCAAAGTTTTAAACCTATATCTCATCATTTCGTTGCGCAGAGTGAACCCAATGTATTATGTCGGCTTCTCGAGCTGCACTATCCTCGCTTCGTTGATCTTGTTCCAAGGATTCAACACAACGGGGGGGACTAACACCGTCTCTCTACTTGCCGGGTTCGCTGTTACATTTCTTGGTGTACACCTACTCAACCTCTCGCGCAAACCCGAGCCAACGCTTGGAGTAAACGGTCATTCGACACTCGACAGCGGTTTGATGCACCCGCGAATAAGCTTGCAGGGCCGAATGTCAATTGATGGATGGAACGGAGTAGCAGATCCGCGAGGGGATGGGACACTGGAATTAGGGCATGGACGAAGAAGCTCGTTATATCGAGCGCAGAGCACGACGCTATTCAATGCGTTCGAGGAAGATGATCCGAATGCTGTACCGCTTGATGAGCTGCGCGAGGAAGATGAAGACGATGAGGCAGATGAACGGACACGTTTACATCATAATCATCCTATACCTTCACGAAGTCATAGCGGATCGCCGCATGTGCTGCAGGGCAGCGTGCGAAATTCCCCTCGGCCCACATAGTGAGCATGTTATGCGTACATACCCTATTTCATCTTGTCACGGACTTCACATACAATACGGCATTCATAGCAAGGTTTGCTCTTCATATTTTGGGACGCACGCTTTCAAGAAGCGAACTAGATGATATGATATGTGTTGTTTTTGTGGATTCCATAGAACCAACATCGCCAACAAGATGCTGATATACGAAAGACATCCTCACCCTCACTCCCTCACTACCTGCAGAATTGTCAATCATATAGGCGTCCCGTTCCGGTGCTTAAGGAACTGGACAGTGATGGAATCTGCGAGGAAGGACATGGTCGAGGGCTCAAGATGCAAAGGAGCAGCGTCATCGTGGCTTCACTAGCAAAAGTGAGCCGGATACGAGTGAAATCAAAGGTGTACGAGCTGACGTGATATTTAAATGAGGAGTAACTTTACAGGATAAGAAAAGCATGCACCCGCAGTAGCGTATCCCGGCCCGACTTCACTTCAGTGCCCCCATCACTACCTGCCACTCAATAATCATCCCCTCGGCTCACAACCTCCTTCACGGTCGGTCGCAACAGAATAGTGTGTTCCTAAAATGATCTCTGTCAGTTATCAGCTTGCAACGATGACATTCATCTTACAAATTGGGCGGTCATGGACCCTCGCTGGTCACATAATGGAGGGTAATCTTCAACGATTCCTTGTGATACAAGGTGGTTCAACTAAGGATTATGATGTCAGTATGTAAAACTAAATAAATAAATAATACAGACGGCTAGCAGGTATTTGCTTTCCCCCAGTCGGTCGAGATACCGTCGACAGAATGGAAGTGTTCCAAAGTTCTTATTAATTGTCTTCAGCAAAGACTTGGCGGAGGTTAACCTGGAAACAAAAAATCAGCTATTTGTATATGACACAATGGTTTCACAGCTCACCGCAACGGCACGTGTGGCGCATCGGATTTCCTTGCATAGTGAGAGCACTCGCCCTACCGCGCAGTTAGTCCAGGCTGCTGCCACCAAAGTACCAATTTCTACTTACACTCTCGACAACTCGGCCCCGCCCCGTAGAGCCAAACGTCTCGATCGCAAAATACTCACCCTCCTCCATCTTTGTCTGGTCCTCAGTCCTCACGAGTGGCACCGATTTTCCACCACCATGTACTTGATAAGGTTTGATGGTATGTCCACTCAAATTCTCAATGGGTTTCACTGAGAAGAAAACTTCATCAAAGAGACTTGCGGGATGGTCAAATATTGGAGCTTACCTGGGAACACCTTCCCGTTGATTTCGACTTCATAAGATTCCATAGTCTCTTGAATGGCAGCACCCAATTCGCCCAATCGTACATCGATCCCTGCTTCCTAACCCCACAGTCAGCAAACAAAATAGAATATGACAGGGAAAGGCGACCCACTCGAACACCAGTATTTGTCGCCGCCTTTACAGCTTCGACGAGTTTCTCGTATGTAGGGTCCCATATCATCGTAAACGCCGAATCACAAATCCTTCCCTTGACATGTACGCCAATATCCACCTTTAACACATCTGCCTGCTGTAACACTTTAGGTGGCGGTCAGCATCAAGTAGGCGCTAATTCACAAAGATATTTTTTACCGCAACGTACCAACCGTATCCCCTGCATTCGGCGTGTAATGTGCCGCACAATGGTTCAAGCTAAGTCCCGTTGGGAACCCAATTCCACTCTCAAACCCGTCCTCCTCTACAAGTGCCCTTGTCCCATCTTCAATATTGTTCACAATCTCTGTCATGCTCATCCCCGGTCGTATGTGCTTACGCGCATGTTTTCGTACCAGCCGGTGGACTTCTGCCCCTCGCCGGATGCTCTGATAGGTCGTTTCTGGATCTTGATCAATCATACGTTCATTGTACCGTTTTTCTTCCGATGTTGTTCGCCATACATTGCTATAAACCCATGGATAAGCATCGGAGTACACGACACATTGGACAATCCACATACTCGTCTTTGTATGGCTGGATCTCGCCTTCAGGATATATTCCATCAGGAAAGAACTTGGAGATCCCAATTCTAGGAGGATCCGATTGCTCCAGTTTTTTCTTCTTTGGTTTCTTCTTCTTCTTCTTTTTCTTTCCTTCTCCTAGATGGTCGAGATATTTGAGTCAGAATTTTTTCATGAAGCTGCTGATGAGTGAAATTACCTCCAGCTCCGGGTTCCCCCTCCCCTGCGACATCATCGTCAGGTTCGTCCCCGTCATCATCGGCGACTTGGAGTGGAGGTGGGAAGCCGTTTGCTTCTTCTTGTTTGGGCTTTACAACACTGTCGCTCATTATTTATGGTAAGATGAGTGCGGGAACCTGCCAACACGAGTCGGCGGACTCAATTAGCGCGCCTGCCGAAAGCAACAAATAGTGGCAAATATAACTGGGACCTCGCTAATGGGATCTTACATAGGTTTTGAACCTCCCACTCCTCCGAAAAGTACGAGGGGTGCCGATTCATGAATTCGCCGATATCACCTATCATTTATTGAAACCCCACAAATGATATTCACTCATTCATGTGGCGTAAAGTGCATCGAACCAAGTCAAACTTGAAGCCAGAACTTAAAGTGTGCGCGGGGACATGCGTGAGGATGAAAAACTTAAAAATTTCTACTTTTACGGAGCTCTAGAGTTTGAACTACCTTCCGGCGTTCGATTAGACTAATACTTCAAAGAAACCTCAGAAAAGCCAAGGGCCCACTGAAAAGCCGCAACAGTGTCAAACACAATTTCCAAGATAAAATGGCGAAAGACTGACCTCTACCCTTTGCCCCTTCGGGTTTGATCTGCAGGCAGTTCTGATGTATCAAATTCAGAGCCTTTACGGCATCTTGGCCAGCTATGACACACGAGATATTGATCTCGCTCGATCCTTGGCTGATCATATCAATGTTGACGTCCCCTTGTGCCAGCGTAGTAAACATGCGACCCGCAATACCGACCATATTTTGCAGCTTGCCCACGAGCGAGAGAATACACATGTCTGTATGCACAGAGACCTGATATGGCACAGTTAATGAGTCGCAATATAAGACGCGATGTAAGACTCACCGTGCCGCTCTTCTTGAGCTCCAGAAGAAGCCGTTCCAAGAGCTTCTTATTCAGACTATCCTCGATGGCCATACTCACATGCACCTCGCTCGTGCTAATCAAATCCACCACGACACCAAACCGATCCAGAGTTCCAAATACACCAGCAAAGAAGCCATGCGAAACGTTTTTCCGATTGGAGTTGACATTGAGAACCATGATGTGCTCTTTGATGGTTACAGCCGTCGGCATGCGGCCGTGCTTGTGCTCTTCTGCCACAAGTGATAACTCGTGCAGCCTAGCTAATGAGACCGGCTCCGGCACACTTTGTGACCCAATTTCTTGTTGGACGGCAGGACTGTCGATGTCAGGGTCAGGATGTATGACTGTTCCGCCGCCTTTTGGATTTTCGACATTCTTGATCCTGATGGAGATCTTCTTTTGGATAACCTGGTATTATACGCATTACTACCCGACGGGGTGGTCACGAAGAAGACACGTACCTGCTCCATAGTAAATGGGTGGACGACCTCACTCCCATAATAGGTAAGCTCAGCCGCCTCAGCTGGAGAGATGATAGGGATAAGTCGCGCCGTTGGCACTTTCCGCGGGTCAGCCGTGAAAATCCCGTCAACTTCTTTCCATATCTGCAATTCGGAAGCAGAAAGGCCAACGGCCAAAAGAGCCGAGAGCAAATCAGTATATCCCCGACCTACTTGACTGAGTAAGGACCCGGGAACCGGACCGAAGAAACCTGCAGTTTCACTTAGTCCCTATCATGATGTCAAGAAAATTATAAAGATGAACCTGTAACGACGGGCACCCTGGGTGCGCATTGGGATATACGATCGCCTATTGCAATGGCTAGCCTGTCATAGAAAGGTTGATCCAGTGGTCCTTCAGAAGCGCCGCTGTCTGCATCATCCCGGTCTGGGATGATGTCTTCGAGTGATACATATTCTGCATCGATGCCCTGTATTTAACTTGAGCGGTGGGACTCATTTCTACGTGGCTTCTTTTTAAGCACCCACCCGATCTCGGAGCACCACAGTCATGATTTTACACGATAGCTTCTCCCCCAGCCCGACAATGCAGTCCTTCGATCGCGGTGAAATTTCACCAATGACCTAATAAACGACGTTATGATCAGAAACATGTATACAATGCTACTACAGTAGCACTCACCTGCGCCGCAAATAAAAAACCTCTCAGCCAATCGCAATCCTTCTCAATCTCAGCTTCAAGCTCCTCTAAAAGAAATGGATCCGATACAGAGGCTCTGGCAGCATTGAGGTGTTCTGAACGAATGATATCCACGGTTGTGTTGAACTCTGGCGAGGTTTGACCAGTCTGTGGCACAGTCAAGGGCGTGAGCGAGAACAGTTGTCCCGGGGATGCGGATCTAGGTGAAGATGGACTGCTTGGTGACGAGAGGGTCTCCGAGTAAGACATCGTTCTGAAAAGTCCATTTGTAACCGGCGTCACAAAGCCAGAATTGGTGTTCTTCTTGTGAGGACGTCGCAGCGCTTCAGAAGCCGCTCGTAAGAGCAAATTTGTTGTACCAAGCGCCTTGGTAGATCCAGACCGAGCGGAACAAACGACTGCGACTCTATGTTGATCGATGTATCTCCTATATCAGAACAAGCCAGGATTTTGTCATGCCATCTGTGTTATTGTGGGGAAATGCAAACAGACTACGAACGACACTATGTCTTCCGCTATTTTGACAGCATATTTTCCGACGCTCGTGCCTCCGTACTTCTGCACGAGCCACTTGGAAGATGGATCTATGGTATTTTGGTGCATATTTGGCGGCGTGCGAGGTGGTGGTGTCCCGGAAGACGAGGAGGAGCTAGAGGGGGGGTCCGACATTTTCGTCCCTACGATATCAGAGAGCAGTAAAACTCAGCGGAAAGAGCGGGTAGTCCTGTGCACCTGAATGACACTGTCCGAGACCGGGTTTACCATCGATTCCTTGTCTTTACGTGTTTTTCGTTGGAGTTCAATGACTCGTTCCGGTCACGCCATTCGAATAGACGCCCGGCCTCTTTCACTCTGACCGCAACTCAAGCTTAATTATAAAGTACTTAAGTGCCTTCTGATACTTGTCTCTGGGAATTTAATCCACGCTTTTCTCGTACCTTATCTCCGCGCAACAATCTGGACCGGATCAACCGGTATCAATTTCACTGAAAAATGAGGCACCTTGTTATCTTGGTCGTGCCATAACTACCTTTATGGCTGGAATAGATGAGCGGGACCAGGGATATCTAGCGGTCCAAAGCCGAGCAATCGAGATCTTCCCCGCCATTTCGGGTTTGGGGGTCCCATTAGCTTGTACAATGCATTGAAGTCTGCAGGCGGGTTCGGCCATAAGGTCCGTGTCCGTGGCGAAAACAAGCTCGAACAAGCGGACAAAGCTTCTGCAGCACCCGTTTACGTGTTTATTGACTTTGACCTACTGCCCGCGCCTTCCTGGAGATAGTCAAACAGTTCTAATGCCATTGAAATATCGTCGAGAGGGCACGCGTTCGTACTGGATCTGTGTACCTGTCTGATTCGTAATTCGTATTTCCTGTCGTGCCTTATGCGCTTCGCATAGTGGATTCAACTCAATTCGAATGTATACTGTGGACCGCAAATTCGACCATTTTGCCCTGCTCTTGGCTGCGAAGAGCCCAGAAGATAGTGACGCTCCGCTGCATGCCATCGTTGCCGGATATGTTTTCCTGTTCCACTTCATAACGAGCCTCATAAACGTGACTGAATCGACTCTGTCCTATTACCATCAGTCGATATCCGGCTCCGATACTTGTGATACCCTCCGATCCTATCCTACTTATTCTCGCCCATGTGTGGCATTGATGTATTGCATTCATTGCTGTATATTTTAAACACTGCTGATGGGACTACTGGATAGTCATGATTTTAACGCAGATCATTGGCAGTGTAGCCCGCGCATCTTTTCTATTGCAGGCTCGATGGACTTAGGAGTCAGACACTTCTCGTCATTGTATCTCGTCATTGTCTGACTTATTGCCTAATTGTTCTTGCCATTTTCCGTAACGAACTTCAGGCTTGCCGCATTTAGGACCTCGGAGGTCTAGTAGACATGAGGTCAAGGCCTAGATGCCCCCTGAAGACAATCAGTCATAAGCATTCACGATCACCGGAGCGCGCATTGATCGCCCACCATACTTACTTACAACCTTATCAGTGGTTGGAGACACAGCTGTCATCCATTCACTAAACCTAGCAACTTATTTTTCAGTCGTGGGCGCTTCCAACACATGATGGCTGCCAAATATGACGCAATTGTAATTGGCGCTGGTCAGGCTGGCGTTCCCCTCGCAAAAGCCCTGGCACAAGCCGGCAAGAAGACCGCTCTTGTAGAGCGTGAGCACATCGGTGGGACATGCATCAATGAAGGTTGTGTAAGTTGTAGACTCCTATCAGTTCAACCGATTTTTCCCTGATAAATACAATATAATAATAAAGACTCCCACTAAAACCATGATCGCTAGTGGGCGCGTCGCCTACCTCACTCGCCGCGGTCCAGAATATGGTATACACATCGATGGTGCTACAGTCAGAAATGAAACAGCCGTCACCGTTGATATGAAACGCGTGCGACAACGCAAACGGGATATCGTCGAGAGCTTTCGCAGCGGGAGTGAGAGCAAACTCAAAGCCGCAGGCGTCGAATGTATTATGGGCGAAGGGAGCTTCACCGACGCCCATTCGCTTGACATCAAGCTGTCTGACGGTAGTGGCACGAAATCAGTCTCCGCAGACCTCATTTTCATTAACACCGGCGAGCGTCCTGCTTTGCCTAAGCTTCCAGGCATCGAATCCGTCCCCGTCCTCAATTCCACTACCATCATGGAACTCGACGTTGTTCCTTCCCACCTTATCGTACTTGGCGGGGGATATATCGGCCTCGAGTTCGGACAACTCTTCCGTCGTCTGGGCGCTGCTGTAACGATCATTCAGCGCGGGAAACAACTTCTTGCTCGAGAGGATGCGGATATCGCTGAGGAAGTTCTTAAAATCCTTGAAGAAGACGGCATCAGCGTCCTCCTCCAGACCTCCGCTGTTGGTGTTTCAAAGTCGTCCGGCAGCGACGGTTCCATCCATGTCACCGTCTCGGGCCCTAAGGGAACTAAAACCTTGACAGGCTCCCACCTTCTTGCAGCCGCGGGTCGTAAGCCTAATTCAGATATGTTGAACTTTCAGGCAGCGGGAATTGCCTCGGATTCTGTTCACGGCTACGTGAAAGTATCCCCGTTCCTCGAAACAAACGTCCCTGGAGTCTATGCCCTCGGCGACGTCAAGGGACCCCCAGCATTCACCCATATAGCGTACGATGACTGGAGAATTATTCAAGCCAACCTCCTCGAATCTAGGAGCCATAAGCTGAGCACGACTAATCGCCTCGTCCCATACACAGTCTTCATGGATCCGCAGCTCGGTCATGTCGGTCTGCACGAGCACGAAGCACTAGCCATGGGAAAGAAAATTAAAGTCGCGAGCATGCCTATGACATGGGTAGCTCGCGCTTTGGAAGTGGACGAGACAAGGGGGGTGATGAAGGCTATAGTCGACACAGGAACTGACGAAATTATCGGGTTTACGGTGCTGGGTTTGGAAGGCGGTGAGATCATGAGTACGATGCAGATGGCTATGCAGGTGAATTGAAAAAGTCTAATGATTCAAACGTATACTCATCCTTACACCCCAAATCCAGGGTGGATTGAAATGGATGGCGCTGAGGGACACTGTATTTGCGCACCCGACGTTGGCAGAGAGTTTAAACAACCTGTGGGGGACCCTGAAGAACGTAGAATAAGAAACTGGAAAGGAGCTGACTCGACTCGACTCGCTAGTTAGAACTGAAGGACCTTCTTTTGAATCTTATGTTTCCCGGCTAAATATTTAAATGAATATCAATACTCAAATCCATCCTGAGGAGATGAGATTCGATAAATACCTTTCCTCGAGTCCTTCGACCAGCTCGTCACGGTTGATTCCAGCAGAAGGCCTCGCCAGATTATGTGCACCTGAATATTAACCAGTAATTACTACATAAGGTATGAATTTAATCTGCGGATAATTTTGAATAACCACAGGATAGCGTCGGTTGAAAGCGATGATTCTGCCGCCAAGTGTCGTGTAACACTGTTGCTGTCGTGTTGAACATGTGTGACAGTGACGGTGACAGTTATCTTTGACGCTCGGGCCGGCCTTCTACGCGTTGATGCTCCGATTATCTTCTCTTGTTTCTATCTACAGGCAAATACGACCCTCAGAGACGATTCCAGTGATTTCCCGAACTTCACTACACACAATGGGGGCCACAAGAGCACAAACGGTAGACACTTCGAAGCGCCTGGCACGTCTTCGCGAACTTATGAACCAGAAAGACAACGATGTGCAAACATATGTTGTGCCGAGCGAGGATCAACGCATGTTTTGCATCTTCATATCTATTTCCCTTCTTGGTGACCTTAATTCTTTTAGATTCGAGCGAATATCTCGCGCACTGTGATGAAAGGCGAGCATTCATATCTGGTTTCAATGGTTCAGCAGGTGACATCGATAATGTAATGATCTCCCGAACCATGTTCTGACCCCATGTCTTTCAGGTTGCGCCATAGTGACGAACAAAGAGGCCTTTCTATTTACTGATGGAAGATATTACCTACAAGCGGAAAAGCAATTGGACAAGTTAGCGCGGCAGCCGAAGTTTAATCTTCACACTGAAACTTATCAAAATTTGCTATCCAGGAACTGGACTTTGATGAAAAACGGCCTTCCAGATGTTCCGACGTGGCAAGAATTCCTCTCAAAGGTGAAATGCTATATGATTTTCGGCTCACGTAATTGCCAACTTTTGGAAAGGACATCGACAAAAACACCCGCATTGGAATCGACGCTTCGCTTATCTCTGCAGGCAAGGGTATATATTCAGCCTTGAGAACTTTGACTAACTGTGCTTTAGTTGATGCCGAAAATCTGAAGAAGTCGCTTGAGCCACGCAACTCTGAGTTAGTATCGTTTGAAAAGAACCTCGTAGACATCGTCTGGGCACAGGAAAGACCTGCTCGCCCTAAAGGCAAGATTTTTCCTCTGGATATCAAGTATTCTGGTGAATCATCCGAGGACAAGCTTAGTCGTGTTCGCGAGGAATTGAACAAGAAGAAGGTCAAAGCCATGGTGATCAATCTGCTTGATGAGGTCGCTTGGCTCTTTAACTTGCGTGGAGCTGACATCGATTTCAATCCCGGTCAGTATTCTCAGTCTACAAAAATGCACGAATCTGATTCCGCGCTGTTACTCTCAGTTTTCTTCTCATATGCCATCATAACTCATGAACGTGCCACCTTGTTCGTTGATTCTGCACAGGTTGATGATGTTGTCCGCAATCATCTTGGCCCAGAGGTCGAAATAAGGCCTTACGATGCTTTCTTTCCATATCTCAAGGGCCTCGCTGATAGCCTAGGTTTGAAAGAGGATGCGGTACGTCTCTCATTATGCGAAACTGTCTTTCCGCGCTTACGTTCTTATATAGCAAGTTCTCCTTGGTAACAAAGCAAGCCTTGCAATAGCGGAGGCCGTTGGGCAGGTATGCCAAATATTCATCCCAAGGCTGATTACTAATTCAGCGATACGAAAGGGTAATTTCACCATTGCACGCTCTCCGGTTGCCGATTTGAAATCGATCAAAAACACGACCGAGATTGAAGGTTTTCGCCAAAGTCACATTCGCGATGGTGCAGCCCTGGCCAAGTATTTTGCCTGGCTTGAAGAACAGCTGGAAAATAATGTCGAGTTGACCGAGAGTCAAGGCGCTGACAAATTGGAGGAGTTTAGATCGTGAGCAAAAGCCTTCATTTCTCGATAGGTCTTCTAATTATCCATGGAGGGAACTCGATCTGTTCCGTGGACTTTCTTTCACGACTATCTCGTCGACTGGTCCGAACGGAGGCGTGTAACAATGTTTTTTATGTAATGAATTTCGCTGATGGCTCTCAATTCACAGCAATTATTCACTACTCCCCAGACCCTGAAGATTGCGCCGTTATCAGAAAAGATCAGGTACGTCTCAGTACCAACTACTAGCTACCATCTCCTTAATTTTTGTTCAGATGTATCTTTGTGATTCGGGAGGTTTGTTTATCAAACACACCAGTCTATCTTCGTACATTGAGATTTGACTAGCCCAGTTCATGGATGGAACTACCGATGTCACGCGAACATGGGTAAGTCATCCAGAGACGCAGATATCAGCATTCCTGCTAATCAGACATCCAGCATTTCGGAATACCCACCGACGAAGAGAAGCGTGTTTTTACGCGTGTCTTACAAGGGCACATTGCTATTGACGCTGCCGTATTCCCCAATGGAACAACCGGTGCGTTGTACTTTCAATTCTTTTCGATATCACTAACACCTCTTGATATTACAGGATACGTTATGTGGGCCAGTTTTTATATAATATTGCACAAAAATGCTTACTACGCATGTTCAGTGATTCTTTCGCCCGCAGGCCTCTATGGGAAGACGGCCTTGGTATATATCCCGCGTTGTATATTTCAGCGAAATCTGATGGCAATTTCCATTCGCAGATTATCGGTAACTTCCAACAACAACATCTTGTGTATAGCTTATCCTCATGCGTCCACGTAGTCATGGAACTGGTCATGGTGTGGGGCACTACCTTAACGTACATGAAGGTACAGTTAGTTTCTCAGGTCTTGCCAGTATCTTTGAACATATCTTTCCAGGCCCACAGGGTATTGGTATTCGGATAGGTGACTCGAGCCAGCACTTTTGATTCAAATATCAGCTGACAATCTCGTAGTGTATAATGACACGTCGCTGAAGGCCGGGATGACCGTGTCAAATGGTATGTTGCATGGATGCAACGGAATTAAAAACTTACATCCGTACAGAACCTGGATATTATGCCGATGGACGCTTCGGCGTCCGCATTGAGAGTATCGTTGTTGTGAGAGAGATGAAGACACCGAACAATTTTGGTGCGAAGGGCTATCTTGGCTTCGAACACGTAACTTTGGTACGTACGCTGAGCACTTAGGACGAAACGGACCTGACGGATGCTGTGATGTAGTGCCCTATACAGAAGACTCTTGTCCAACTCGACTTGCTCACAGCTCAAGAACGGGCATGGCTGAATGCGTATCATGCAGAGACGTTAGAGAAGGTTTCACCATTGATAAGAAATGACCCCCGAGCGCTTGCTTGGCTGAATAGGGAATGCTCGCCTCTTTAATGTGCCTGCGCGTCTTCGAAGGCATCATGAAGCATTACTCATGTAACCAGAAAAGAATGTTCTTTAGATCATGCCTCGGACATAACGACGACATGTGAAAAATTCTGTCTCGGCATGTGAGTACAATATCTATAGCCCTTGTACGATTTTACGTCACTATACGTAAAGTGACTTCTCGTTGACCTTGAATAGAAACGCAGATCTTTTGCGGCATGGTTGAGCGTTCCGCAGTTGCATATACTCACCTTCGAGTTCTTATATCACTGCCCCCATGGTTTCGCCCGACGACATTTATTTGGCGTCCCCGACGCTACAAAAAGACCGTGGCAAGAGACACGATGTTCGTCTATGTCCGTGTGGGCTCCATATTCCTGCCCGCCATCTGAACGAGCACACCAGAGGGAAACGACACACGAAAGCAATCAAAGCTTTGCAGGCCACTGCTCAAAATGCAGCACCAATACATGTATCGAACTCGCGAATCCAGAGGGACTACGAAGACTTCACGCATTGCGATGTTTGTGATAAGGATATCCCTACCTTCCGTTGGGAGTTTCATTCGAATCATCCAGAGCATTTGTTGACACAACGTCTCGCGGCGACGCGGTCTGCTCTTGCTCGCACGGCAGACGACAAAAATGGCGTCAAAGTCTCCGACGAAACAGCAGGGGTTGATTTTGGGGTTATAGAGCCTGAGATGGCTTTTGGATCGAGCTCAGTGTTGTCCAGAGTGGTCAGGATATGGCAAACAGACAAAAACACTCGCGTTCGTCTGGCTAATTTCCGACTCACCCCGTCAGGACAAAGCCGTGCCCAAGCCTCTAGGTGTGCCTCTTTCAATTACTCCCAATCTCACTTATACCGATTATTATGCAGTTTCTCCGCGACGTTGTTGGGAAAGTCTAGATGGATCGATTCGGGACACGACCTTTCAATCGCCATTGCGTTCAGTCCTTCATACGAAGGTCGCCACGAAGAGACTCTCGAACTCACTTTCCAAGATGTGCAGCGCAGCCAGCGATTTTCCATTGCTAGACACATTCGGGCAACGGTCGGCTCCGTCGATGATCAGGATCGTTTGAAACCGAAGGCCCCATATCGTAGGCACAGATTTGTTGCCCTACCTTTCGAAGGACGTATCATATCACCCTTACGACCACCGACATGGACGGAGACAAAATGGGTTGTTTTCCTTCCTGAGTACGAAGCTCATAGCTCCCTTATCAAGGCTGCATATGGTCGCGATGGGCTCAAAGTTGTGACTCGAAATTTCATGCCATCCATTTTCAACGATAAAACATATTGCAGGCGCCTTCAGTATATGCTTTGGATCGAAGAGGAGCAGAGAAGGTGAAACTCACAATCGAATGCTAATACATCCGATCTTCGTTTCTGATTCTGCTTTCTATCACAGTCGGGATTTATTAGCTTTTGCAATGACTGCCCAGCTTATGCCACATCATCCCAGATATATGTGTGTTATTCCTTTCGCAAAAACATGCCGTCTGTCTCACCAGTTGAACCTTAGCCTCGAAGTAGAAGGACTGGCAGAGGGCAGACCGTCTGTTCTGGTCGGCGACTTCATTCTCGTAAAGCAGCATGGAACCTCCACGGACTGGTACAAAGGATGCGTGCACGAAACTTCGATGAACACCGTTAGCCTTCGTTTCGGTTTGAACTTCAGCACCTACAGAGGTAACACGTTCGATGTAAGATTTGTGCTGAACCGCCTGCCTCTCCGTCGGATGCATCAAGCACTTACGTTGAAGACTGATTCAATTCGCTTTCTCTTCCCCGATCCAGAACATATCGGGACCACAGCGGTTGGTATAGAGCAACTAAATGCCATTAACCCAATCAACCGGCTGATCGGCGAAGATTACGAGCAACTTATGACCGTTGCAGCCATTTTACATCAGCCCCCAGGAGGTGTACCGTTTGTTATCTTTGGCCCGTTAGTCCTTCGTTCTTACTGTTTTCGTGGATAACGATGTAGTTTGCAGGCCTGGAACTGGCAAAACTGTCACAGTTGTTGAAGCAATTCGCCAGCTTCTACACCGCGACCCAAAAGTTTCAATTCTTGCGTGCGCTCCCAGCAATTCTGCAGCCGATCTGATTGCACAGAGGTTGCAGGTTTTAGGGCCAAGTCAGCTCTTCCGTCTGAATGCTGCTTCACGCGAATACAAAACCCTCCCGGGTGCACTTCGTGATTTTTCCCTTGTGAATGGCAACCTCGTATTTGCTGTACCATCACTGGAGCGCTTGGAAAAATACAGAATAATCGTGGCCACTTGCGTGTCGGCAGGCATCCTACATGGTGTGGGTGTCAGACGAGGACACTACAGCCATATTTTTCTCGATGAAGCTGGCCAATGCATGGAGCCGGAAGCTATGATTCCGATCAAAACCATGGCAGACAGATGGACAAACGTCGTGCTAGCAGGAGATAATAAACAGTTGGGCCCAAGCAGTAGGTCTCAAGTTGCCCGTGCTCTTGGACTTAACCAGAGCTATCTTACCCGCCTAATGGCTCGAGAAGTCTATGATCTGCGGACTGGCACCGGATCTACGTATGTACCACTTAACATTTGTCAAACACAAGTTCTGAGTGAAAATCCCATCAGAATTGTCAAGCTTCTCAAAAATTTCAGATCTCACCCAGCTATCCTTGAGTTTTCGAATAACCGTTTCTATAATGCCGAGCTCCAACCTTGTGGAGATCCTGTCCTCACCCATAGCCTTCTTCGAAGCGACCTAGTTCAGAAGGATTTCCCAGTCATTTTTTATGGCATAATTGGCAAGGACCAACAAGATTCATCATCACCATCCTTCTTTAATATCGACGAAGTGACCCGTGTCAAAAAGTATTGCTTGGAGCTAATGGACGATCAACGATTGCGACTCAGTAAGCGAGCTTCCATATTTCTTCAATTCACAATTGCTGAAACAGATTAATGCCAGAACCACAGGACATTGGAATTATTACGCCGTACCATGCCCAGCGGTGTAAAATTGGAAGAATTCTGACCGGGAAGTTACATGGCATCAAAGTCGGTAGTGTGGAAGAGTTCCAAGGCCAGGTCCGACTCGATTCGATTACAAATTGGACAACACTAAAGTGATTCATGTCCCAGGAACGACGTGTCGTTATCATATCCACTGTCCGAAGCAGCACGGACTACCTGACATATGACTTAAAACATACTCTGGGATTTGTTGCAAATTCACGCCGCCTGAATGGTATGTGTTGTCAATAACATATGGAGATCAATCACAAACAGCCTGAACTTCACAGTTGCAATCACAAGAGCTCAAGCTCTGCTAATAATCGTTGGTAATCCCGTTGTCCTCTCTCTTGATCCTCTTTGGCGGGCTCTCTTGAATTACATCCATGAAGGAGGGGGTTGGAGGGGAAAGGGAATTGAATGGGATCCTAAAGAACCCATTCTGCAGGATGGGTATGACCGCCAAATTCGAAATCATGCAGAGAGAGAAGCACTTGATATGATATCAAGGTTAAAGTTGCTTATTGTGGAGAACACTGAGGACCTCGGCACTGTGATGGACTCGGATGACGAAGGTTACATGGACAATGGTGTTTGGAGAGAGGAAGAATGACCTCTACAGACAATAGTTGGATGCAGATTTGAATCCTTATGAATGGCTTACGGTATTTGCAATAGCATGTTGATAGCATGCTGAGAAGTTCAATTGGTTTGTGAATCTTGTACCACCTGAAGAACATGGTGCACATCCAGCTGGGTGAGGGTAGGTAGAATACAACACTCACAGAATGACCAAAGTGTGAGTGAGCTACTTTCGGGACTGTCACGTGTCACATGTCACGTACCTAGTATTGCAAAAGTGTGACCTACTAATAACATCGGAGTCAGCATGCCCAATCTTTCTCCATACCATCTATTGTGACAATAAGCATGGGGCAAGTCAACCCTTATCCTCTATATTGGGTACCTGATGCGCAACACCGTGTATGAGTGACTGCTGTGTGGTCTCTCGAACAACAAACCTCCAGGACTTGAAGATCAGCGTGAATGGATCAGACTTTTTGCAGTGCATGAGGGTGATTAAGCAAAGTAAAACAACCTCTTGGAATGAAGTCATACCACTGTATGTTCCACCCCCACACCCTTAGTTTGTCTTTGACTTGTATGAATCTTGATATCATAAATTCGGGAACACATCTTCAACAATTCGGCTAGCTATTAAAACAGCACTTCAGGCTCTGTTGCACTACAAGACCCTTGCTTAGGTCATGTCAACATCATACTCAGCACTCTGCTAGAGATATGCACGATTAATGCATGTATGTGCCATATCAATGTTTATTACATTCATCCTCAAATGTTTGTTAGTTGCCACTCTTTAAGTGAGTGCAAACAGCTCTAATGTGGGCATTATTAGAACTTTCCAGCTGCTGGATGTGACTACAAATTCAACAGAAGCAAACAATCTGTCCAATCTCCGTATCAGTCAGCTGTGTCATTTCCAGTGCCTTGGTGAGCTGTCCGATATCAACAGTTCTGTCACAAACCTGTCACATGCCATTCAACTTACAGATGATGGACACCTAAACAAGCCTTCGCATCTCACAAATCTCGGTATCAGCCAATGACTCTGTTTTAAGCGCCTTGACGAGCTGTCTGACATTACTGCCTCCATCAAGCACTTGCTACATGCAATTCAGCTTACAGATGAGGAACACCCAACAAGGCAGGCGTATCTCTCAAATCTCGGTTGTAGCCAATAACATCACCTCGAATGTCTGGGTGAGCTGTCTGTTCTCAACAGCTCCATTTTGGTCCTGCTCCTGGTGGTTTGACTTATGGACGATGGACACCCAAACAAGTCATCATCTCTCTCAACTCTTGGAGTCAGCCAGCTCCGTCGCTTCAAACACAATGGTGAGCTGTTTGATATCAACACCTCCATCTCGAACCTTCTGCAAGCAGTTCTGCTTTCAGACAATAGACATCCAGACAAGCCAATGTATCTCTCCAATCTCGGTCTCACCCAGCAATGTCGCTTTGAGTTGTCCGGTATCTCTCAAATCTAGGGCTCAGCCATCAATGTCACTTCAAGCGTATCGGTGAGTTGTCCAATATCAATGCCTCTATCTCGAGCCTCCTGCTGGCAGTTCAGCTTATGGATAACAGGCACCCAAACAAGCCAACAATATCTCTCCAATCTCAGTATCTGCTAGCAATGCCGTTTCCAGCACATCGGCGAGTTGTCTGACCTGAACGCCTCCATCTTGAGTCTACTACAAGTTGTTCAGCTTACAGATGACAAACACCCAAACAAGCCAATACATATCACCAATCTCAATGCCGCTTTGAGCACATCGGCGGATTGTCCGATATTAACGCCTCCATTTCGAATTTGCTACAGGTTATACAGCTTACAGATGACAGGCACCCAGACAAACCAAAGTCACCTTGCTTCACAAGGTCTCTTCAAGTCGGAATTGCCATGTGCATGCCAAAAATCCACAGTGCCAAACAAAGAATGTGGTGTAATTTTTGAAATATTTTTCTGCTGTTTTTTATGATTTCAGATTTCTTCCAAGCCATGTTTTCGTTGAATTAGGGTGCATTTTCCATGATGATAGATTGTACGAGCCAATCGTTGTGCCAGTACAGCTGTATGTTTTGTGATTGTCAATTTGGATTGTAAGCAGTGAATTTTATTGGGTCCGCGTTGCGACATAGTTGCTGTTGTCAAAAGCGGCACAGTATGCCCCTATGTTTTTTTCCCAATTCACAGCAAACTATGGATTTGGAATTATACACTGCGCATGATCACATGGATCTCATTCAAAATGCGGCATACAATATTAATAATAAAATAATACTTTGATTTGCCCCGAAATATAATAGAATAATTTGAATCGAAGCAAGGTGCCTGCCGTCCTGACGGCACCTAGTGATGAGCTCTATACCGCTCTGTTCACGTAATTTGACATTACATCAGCACTAACATATGATCACGTGATCATGCCGCATGCCACCGATGTCACATGACCTTTTCCGACCCTCTCCGACCTTTTCCGATGATTTCCGATGATTTTTAGCGATTTCCGATGATTTTTGCTTTCAGCCAACATCTCGCACTTAGTTTCCGCTTTGTGACCCAATTCAGTACTGCGCAGCACCACTGGAAGTTTTACAATCCATGCGCGGCACATTGGCACATAAAAGTCGCAAGGACACGTCATCGGGATTGTTTTGGCCCAACATCAACCCGGCGCTTCAGACATACCGCGCGATTGCGGAACAGGTGTTATGAGCCAGATATGGTAATTTTGGAGGTTGGACTTTCATGCGCGTCTCCGGTCCTTTGTGCAAGCGGTAAAATTTATCACTTGTCAGTTTTTCATTTTAAATTTTCACATTATATATATACTCCCTTGTACATACCAGAAAAATAAGTTGAACTTCACCCCGCGTCTCAGAATCTCGTTGCGGCTTAGATCTCGACCTTGTACTTCATCTCTTAACCTCGATACCGCGTTATTTAGTTTAGACTCTGCTCCCGCTCCTGCACACTCACTATCATATTCTTGCACTTGCATTCTCACACTTGCATTCCCACACTCTCACTACTGCGCTCCCGCACCCGCGTTTTCTAATCGCACTTTGCTTGGCACATCACGCACATTGTAATTAAAACTCATTTTACTTCAACTCACTCATTATAGGAAGGGTTACTCACCCACTCGCACCCCTCAGTCCATGACACAGCAGTGGTATATTGGTGATTTATATATATTTCATTGATAGATACACTGCGAGCGTATCATTGGTCTTAGTCAGCAACGTCACTTCCAGTGCTTCTGCAAGTTGTTGTTAACACCTCCATCTCAAACTTGCTACTGGCAGTACAACTTACAGATGATTGGGTGCATGCCCGTGTGTCTCTCCAATCTTGGTGTCAGTCATATTGCTTTGAGCATATGGGCAAGTTGACTGATATCAACACCTCTATCTCTAATCTGCTTCTGTGGTTTGCCGTTTCTTCATATGTGACAACTCTTCAGTCCCTTTTCCGAGCAAAAGAAAAACTACAAGGTTCAACATCGGGAAAACAAATTATTTTCACCATCAGTCAGCAGGACACTCCTGGTCAATGCTCTCTTCCGCAATCCCCTGAAGTGGTGGAGAATTTGATGCAGGTCATTTCCTCAGCGGGTTGGTCAGAAGAGAATGTTCTGGATTGGATGTAACCATGGATAATGTCTTGGCTGGATTGGCCTTATGCTTCTGGGCTCATTTTGCCTGCCACGGAATCCAGCACCCGGCCTTAGGCATGAAAAGCACATTTTGTTTACAAGATGGTAACCTTGACCTCAGTCAGATTGCTTCTAGATGATTGACAGTCGGGCAATTTGCTTTCTTGTCTGTCTGGCACTCGGCATTGACATTCAGGGCTACAAGACCTTCCTAGTAAGGCCATGCACCTTACTACTAGACTTCAGTTTGCTGGCTTTCCAACCGTCATCGTGTGGGGCATCAGTGACACTGATGCTCCAAGGGTGGCAGATCACACCTATCGATATCTTTTCCGTGATGGGCTAGAAAAGCTCAATTGTTCAGAGGCAGCAACAGCCTTCAATTGTGCAATACTGTTGCTCTGAGATGACCCTGATGTGATGCTGGATCGGTGGGCTCCATTCGTTCATTTAGGAATCTGATCCAGATGTAGGTTTCTTCAAGTTTCACAGAAGGATATGTCCTAACACGAATGTAAGTAGTACTTTATTTGGTATGTAGAAACACGTTCTAAACGCATATATTTTGAAGCCACTACACTCTCTAACAGTGTCACAGATTCTACCAGTCGATACAGAAATTGTGCGCTCGCTTTCGAATTTTAAGTGAATTCCACCATTGTGTTAGGGAAGACAGATGCGTGTTTGGCTAGCCCATTGCGAGATACCCTCAATAATTATTGAGAAAGTTGGCCGGTCCATAGAGCTGGAAGCCATGACTCTGCGATAGGCAGATAAATCAACATTATGGAGATAATCAGTTGTTAGGTCCAAGTGCGAGATCTCAGCTTACCAGGGCTCTTTGACTTGAATAACAAAAGCTATCTTGCCTGCGTAATCCCCCGGGAAGTCTATACTGAAGTGGCATCAGATCTACGTATCTGCCCGCTTTATTTTTGTGCAAAACTCCTAGCTTGTCAAATATTCAGGTCTCACGCCGTCCATCCTCAAGTTGTCAATAAAATTTTCTATCATGGTGAGCTCCAACCTTGTGGAGATTCTGTCCTCATGCGGTCTTCTTCAGAGCAACCTAGCTCAGAAGGATTTCCCAGTCATTTTTATGGCATAATCAGTGGCAAGAACCAACAAGAGTCATCGCCATCTTCAACATTGACGAAGTGACCTGTGCCAAAATGGATTTACGGTCACTGAGATGGATTAATAGTAGAATCATAGAATATTAATTGTGATTATTGCACTGCACTATGAGCAGTGGTCGCAGGATACTGAAGGCCTCAGCGCGGACTCGGATGACGAAGGTTACATGAACATTGGTGTAGGGGTGAAATTATCTCTATCGATAAAGTTCTGAATGTGTAGCTGTTCCAATTCATTTGCAAAAGCATGCTCAGTTTTTTTTTAAAAAAAATCGTGGTTTTTGTACCCTAAATTTAAGTACGATGGGTGTGGCGCACTGGAAGGCGATGCAACCAATCTTTTTGATCAGAAGATGGCGCAAATCTGGGCGAGCTTCGGTCGGTAGAATACAACAACCCACAGAAATGACCAAAGGAGATGTTCAGGCGACGATAATAACGACCGGTGATCAAGTGAGTTAAACGGTACCACCGTAGTGGATTAATTACAACTGACGATCATCGGCGCGCCGTGCCATGCGTAAGTGGGCCAAGAGGGTTGAGATCAGGCAGCATCAGAAAGTCGAGGGTTGGGCCGGAGCAATCCGTTGGCTTTCTAAAGGACAAGCGCCTATGGTAGCGAGCACCAACAATAAGAAAGAAGCATCTCCGTTTCCCTTGATTAAAATGAAAAAAGAGCGAATCTTAGTGCTTCTAGATCACAGATCAGATGTAGGCATGTCGTAGATATTCGTAGATGTCGTGGTGTGCGTGATAGCAAGTTGTGTACATCAGAACAAAGCAGTGTGCTGAACTTAGTGGAAAAAGTAAGAATGGATGATGCGAGTGGAAATTGGAATGCGTGGGGTCTGGTGCAATGAGAGAGGTAATCGGGAAATCATGGGCGTGAGCTTGATTGCGTCTTAGATGCATTAAAGCAGCCTTGACTGTTTGAGATGTTGCCGGATAACCATATCGCGAACTACGGATGTTATAAGATAAAGAGGCAGGACGTACATGCTGTAATTGAAAGGGCGTACCACTTGCAAGAATACCTCCCGTCGTTGCTGTATCCTAAATGATGTGATCAGAAGAAATGCACTGCCTGAGCAAAGGTCAGGTCGACATCGTAAAACATTCGACGTACCGTGACAGATGTACACCACCCATAAAATTTACGTGGATTGGGAGAATACTCCCTATGAATGGCACCGAATTTGCTACGGAAATCTGACAAACGTCTCAGCATTAGTTTACAAAGTCCGAGCTAAAATCCGTGCTAAAAGAGAATCCAGCTTACATTTCGAAGCTGAGTCGAGGTCGTTCGGCCGATCCCCAAAGGTGCGTACATATTTTGCAAGTCGTATGCCAGCTTTGAGTTTTGCATCCAATATATCGCACTTGTTCAGGAACAGAACGAGGTCGACATTGGCCAGGAGTTTGTTGGAGCACACTGCCTTCCATAGGAGGACACTGTCTTCCAGGCGGTTGACACTTCTGTCCTCAGCGAGGACCTGATCAAAACCAGATATTGGGGCCAAGAATATTATGGCATCAACTGTGGATATCGTGAGCCACAAATAAAATAAATGGCGAAAGTATGCTTACCATCGTCAAAGAAAGGCACCCAAGTTGCTAAGTCGAATTTTAGATACTGTGATGTGATATCGATATTCAAATCACTTACCACGCTAAGGAGCATGCTGTTTAGTTGATGTTATTTGCATGTACAGATGCAAAGCTGACGCACCTGAGACCGAGATCCACCAACGTCAACTATCCGCCACTCAGTACCACTTTCCCGACCAGCGGCTGCCTCCATTTCAAACCTGTACTCGGATACCCCCACCGTCTTTAGACGGGCTTTTAATACGTCGTCTATGTAATCAGGTCAATTTCCAAATTTTCATAGCTGGCGATAAGTAACAGATCCTACCATCATTTGGTATATATTTTAAGGACGATACACGGTCAATGTCATTAAGGAAGCTAAGATAAGATCGGTTAGATACAATACAACAATTGATATCAGCTGCTCACAATCCTGGGAATTCTTCCAGTCGTATCTTGCGCCGGCGAAGGATTTCGCGCACAAACGGATCGCTCCATAACGTCTTGATTTCCTTTCTACACGCGTGCAGGACCTCCTGAGGCTCATCCCTGGTCTCTAGCCCTGTAGTCCCTGCACTAGTTGGCCAGCCATGGAACCGATTGACGCCCTTTGCAAGTACACCTTTCCAGCTGGTGGCTCCTCTTACGAACACCTCTTGAGATTGGAAAGACCGATCGCTTCCACTGCTGATAGAACTGTTGGATTTGCCTTTGTGGCCCAGGTGTGTGGCTTCTTCCTCATTCGCAGGAACAAGTTTTTCGATTAGTAAGGCCTCAATGTGTCGCAACGGTAAAAGCTGCACTGTCAGGAGCTCGATTTCCCGAGGGATTCCTTGTAGCTCGTCTTCACTGTCATCGCCTCCGCTGTCGACCGAAGGGCGCCTATGGTCGGAGAGGGCATCAGTGATTGTGCGTATTGATCGCACAAGGTTCAGTTGGATAACCTGATCGGATTGTGAGTTGAGCATCATCGGTTGATCATATAATGTATATACCGCGCGCCAGAGCACCCGTTCTGCTCGAAAAGCAGTCGGAGTGTATAATCGCTGGAAATCTATTTCATATTCGATAACGCATTAGAAATTGCTTGCGGACGGTCAGTCCGATAGTCTCGGACTCACGTCTGAGCGTTGTTGATTTACCTATGGGGCCAACGGTGAGGACGGGTATAGACCAACACAATACGCGGAGAAGTAGTTACCCGATTCGCTTTGGCCAAGTAGCAGCAGTCTAACCACTTTTCTCTTCTTCATGATCTGCCTCTCGGCCTTGATAGATTCATCGATGGCTTGGCTAACCCGCTTAGCCTTGTCTTCTTGTGCTAGTCTGGCCTCTCGGGCTTCTAGAGATTCGTCTGGAGGAGGTTTCAGAGCCTCGTCCAAGGGGTCGTTATCTTGGGAATGTCGGCCCATGGTAGTTAGGGATGATAGAGTCGGTGGTAAAGCAAAGCAGGCACACCAACTGATCGAGGAATGTACATACAAAGAGGCTTCCGGCGACCGGGCTACTAAATTGCTGCTAAACCATGATAGGCGCCCGGTTACAGTATGACCCACGTGCAGCTGCCTAAATTAGATCAATAACACTCACTGTGCGCAGCTGTGCGCCCAGCCTGCGACGCACCCCCTCTACAAATATCCTCGTCGCCTACGTTACACTCTCTGCACTTCACAATCGCGCCGAACAGCCTCTGTGACAGTACCGCGTGTGTAACCTTGATCAATCGCTTCTGTACCTGGGCAGGTACCCCTTGCACCGGTGCCTGATCTGCAGACCGAAGGAGCTCCGCGAAGTGTGATGTGGGTCTGGTAATATGCCCATTTGGTTGCAGTCACTTCAATGTCTCCCCACACTTTACGCTTTACGCATTACATTCCTTACTGTCTTGGGTATTCTGCGTCAGCCTTTCTAGGGCCGTCTCGCACTAAATGTTATCCGATTTCGTGGGTCCCTTGCTGCCTCGGCTCTCATCGGGTTCACGCCTTTCACACTGTCATATTGGGCGTGGAAGCTTCTTTTCCACTACAAGTTGATTCATGTAAGTACTCACCATAATTGCATTCATTAAACGATTTGACAAGACATACACCTGAGAAGACGGCTAGTTCTTGGTACTTCTAGTTGGCACATATCTTGATCGGCGTTTTTAATCTCGGTGCCATTTCATTGCTTGCAGATTTCGGGTTTTCTGTCTGACTCAAATGTCTCCTCTCATCGTCACGAACAGTAGAATGGACTCTGCGGAAGCGTCGCACTCGGGCGCAGGGAACGACTATCCAGTGCCTATAACGTAATAACAATGACGGCCTGTTCCTGCCAATCCTTCCCACAATTGTCCTGCTGTACACTTTGGGATCCTGGGACCTTGGCGTGTGCGGCAGTTATCGGGCACCGAGGATAACCAACTTTCGAATCTCAGGTCGCCGTGCAGTCTATCAGAAGATCCGCACTATCTGGGACGTTGTGCCTGAAACCATCTGGAGCTCTTTGTGGGCGGCCATTGTTCCACCGCCCACATTACCGCTGAAATTTGCCCCCTATCGTGCTGTCTTGTGTTTACTATTGTGGACAATGGGCGATAGATAAAGATACCTGGGGCCATGATGACTCCGGAGCTCTCCATTGACTCCATGCTGCCACCTG
>KN833018.1:240160-276181 GCA_000827315.1 Piloderma croceum F 1598 | reverse complement strand
TCCCCACACTTTACGCTTTACGCATTACATTCCTTACTGTCTTGGGTATTCTGCGTCAGCCTTTCTAGGGCCGTCTCGCACTAAATGTTATCCGATTTCGTGGGTCCCTTGCTGCCTCGGCTCTCATCGGGTTCACGCCTTTCACACTGTCATATTGGGCGTGGAAGCTTCTTTTCCACTACAAGTTGATTCATGTAAGTACTCACCATAATTGCATTCATTAAACGATTTGACAAGACATACACCTGAGAAGACGGCTAGTTCTTGGTACTTCTAGTTGGCACATATCTTGATCGGCGTTTTTAATCTCGGTGCCATTTCATTGCTTGCAGATTTCGGGTTTTCTGTCTGACTCAAATGTCTCCTCTCATCGTCACGAACAGTAGAATGGACTCTGCGGAAGCGTCGCACTCGGGCGCAGGGAACGACTATCCAGTGCCTATAACGTAATAACAATGACGGCCTGTTCCTGCCAATCCTTCCCACAATTGTCCTGCTGTACACTTTGGGATCCTGGGACCTTGGCGTGTGCGGCAGTTATCGGGCACCGAGGATAACCAACTTTCGAATCTCAGGTCGCCGTGCAGTCTATCAGAAGATCCGCACTATCTGGGACGTTGTGCCTGAAACCATCTGGAGCTCTTTGTGGGCGGCCATTGTTCCACCGCCCACATTACCGCTGAAATTTGCCCCCTATCGTGCTGTCTTGTGTTTACTATTGTGGACAATGGGCGATAGATAAAGATACCTGGGGCCATGATGACTCCGGAGCTCTCCATTGACTCCATGCTGCCACCTGTTTGGTCGGTCAGCGACATGCCTCTCCTGACACTGACCCTGCATTTCTGGTTTAGCCTCGGTACCAGGACCCCGGAATACAAGCTCCAACCTATTTTACCCCACCGAACATCGGGATGCATGGGATTTAACCGAAAGCGCCAAATATGGTACTTTTCCCGGCAACACTCCGTGCGGCTCCGAGGAATACTTCCAGGACCTGGGAATATCCATCGAAATTCGTCGATAATTGGTCTTTTGGCATCGATATGAGGTTCTCAAATGATACCAGATTGATACCAAGGGATGTGTGGCAGCCCGGGTTATCCTTCTACTCGGGCGTTTTTCGTCACGTGTGTAGCGGCCCGCCAATCTCCGGTTCTCTTGTATAAACTCACCGATCATCCACACCTTTGTGCCATGTCTGCTCAGTCCCTTCATCCATCACCCCAAGGCTAGACCCCGAGTATGTCGAATTTCACAACAACCTCGTAGCACAAATACTTCCGCCGCGTGCGATGCCCTGGAACCCAGGTACACGTTACGAAGTTGCCATGCCTGGTGCCTCGGTGCTATTGCAGGTCGGCAGTACCAAGGACATCAATCTCAGAAAATGCTGGATCCGCGTCATTGCTCTACCACGCTCACCGCATTCCCGAGGATGGCCGGTTTTTATCATGGAGGCATGGGCTCAAATATTGAAGGTTGACGGCGATCGGATGCCTTGCCTGCAGGCGGTTGGACACATGGCCACGTCAGCTCTGAGAAGTCATTCTCGACACATATGTGTATTGGTATACTATCTGCTGCTCGTTATATAAACTCTATCTTTGCTGATTGTGCATAGGCACTGAATGTGTTGTCATGTCCGTCGATTACCGGGACCAGAGAATCCCTACCTAGCGGCCGTAGGAGCCCTATGGTAGGTATACGGTAACGGTAAATCTGAACTGGGAGCCGACCTGAGTAAAATAGCCATTGGGGGTTAATCGGCGGAAGTGCCGTGTTCAATACCTTTCTAGATATGTAGTTCTCATTATTTTTTGTTCAGAGGTGGCAATCTGGCTGCTATCCTTGCTCTCAAAGCTCCAACTCTCAACTCCCCTATTCCATTTCTGCTCCAGCTTCTGATCGTTCTGGTCGCTGATAATACAGCAACTCCATCCGGCGAGCGCTACACATCGTGGCGCGAGAACGCGGAACGGGATGGCTGCCTGCTGATCATATGATATGGTTCCTACCTGCCCAAGACGGAAGATAGGGTTGGAACAACTCGCCTACATTCGCCCCGAATCATCTAGTTTCGAATGTGTCCAGAGCATGGATCGCTGAGATGGATATCCTGAGAGATGAAGATATCGCGAATGGCGAAAAGCAGAGGCGGGTGCAGAGGTCACAGTGAAGGTTTAAGAGAAAGCGCCTCTTTTTATTCTCTTATTGGATGGTATGCACTCTCACCTAGGCAACACTGGGATCCGCTGATGTTCCACCAGCGCGTCCTAAATATCGGAAAACAATTATTTGTGGCGGAAAGTCCTAAGGACAGCTTTTGAAACGATGCAATTGCCGATGCGTTCCACATGCCGTTTCTCGGTAATTTCAGGTGTTAGCATTTGGTTAGTAAATTTTCAGGGTGCAATATTCTCTCGCCGAGTGGATGAATTTGGACCAAGCCTACTCTCAGATCTACGTGGCAACGGTCAACACTTCCCCGAGTCGACGTTTTTTTTAAATGAAAAAAACTTCCAACGTGAGACTAGTAGTTTACGTAATGGGTAGTCAATTTTTTCAAGAGGGTAGTATTACTATTAAATCGCTAGTTCAAGTTGCCAACCCCATAATCATACGAATTCAAAGGATCGCCTATAGTGCGAAACATCGTGCGACCCTTTTTTCGTCCTCGTGGTTCCGGGGGCTATGTAAAGTCTAATAGCATTGTCCAAAGGTTCAATATTTCAATTACAGAGTTAATGGGTATTATTTTTGGACGGGAAGCATAAAAGGAAATCGTCGCCACGAAAGCAGTTGGCGCTCGCATTTGTCTTTTGCGTCGGAACCGTCACTCGTCTGCAAATTCTCTGATCTTTTCTCCTGTACAGTGCGTCTTCAGCTTATCAAAGCAAAGGCTTTGGAAAGATTTAAATCTTGCTGTCCGGACATGTCTGATTCACCCCCTGTTCGTCTTTCGACAGCAAGTTCGAGCAGTAAACGTGAGGAGGACTTGATCAATGCCTACGAGGCCGAGGAAGAGCGGATCATCAATATCTTGTCGCGGAAGTTAGAACAGGCATGTCTGTTATTCTACTCTGGCTTGCTTATGCTCACGATCTGTGACAATCCAGCTCCGTGAAGAAAAGATCGAGCTAGAGAATGCACTTGAGGCCGAATCAGAATCACACGTAAATCGGTTGTCCAGGGAATTGACAGCACTACGGCTGGCTCAGCAACAACAGCAAGCAAGTGTGAATGGCAGCGTCAGCGCATCTCCGGAGACGAGAGTGGGATTGCAAACGTTCGTGCATGCAACTGATCCGAATGCACCTTCCTCGGACGCAATGCTTGAGGCCATGCGGCGAGAGAATGAGCAGCTCCGAAATCGGCTAGTAGATGCAGAGCGGGATTATATCCGAATTTCCAGGCTGAACGAGATATATCGTGAGGAGCTCATCCACCACAGGAGACGGGTGAGTGTGTCTTTTCTGAAACAATCGAGCTGTATTGACACGTACATTCTTTAGCTCGGATTGTCTGTGGATAATCTGATAGGGTTGACATCATTAGATCCGTACTCTCAGCCCACGCATCGTAGGTCCTGGTCGACTGCTTCATCTTCACCCTCAACGTCCGTCGTTGCTCTGCCCTCTACCTCATCCAGAACGACCAACAGCGTCCCCATCCCCACGGGCAATGGTCGGCCATCCTCACAGATCCATCGACCGAACTATAATCCCTCAGAAGGCAACACACCTTTGTCTCACTCTGACTCTCCGTTCCCGTTTTCTCCCATCACATCGACCAATCCTGCCAGCTTCGCGAGCAACAATACAAATGACACGACGCCACCAGACTCCGCACCGCTCAATCCGAACCCACCCGCGCCTTATCCCTCCTCATCGCAACACACGCTGTCTTACCCTTTAGTCCCACCACCATCACTTTCCTCGTCTTTTGGGTCTCCGTCTGTATCTTATCACATGCCGCATCGAGACCCTTCGCTGTCGCCTGTCGAACCTCTCAGTCGCCGCGGCTCGCATCGACGTGGTAGCTTTGACCGCCGCGCGCCCGAGTCCGGGAACTACAGGCCTTACAGTCAGAGTCACAGTCGTCGGGAGAGCGTTGAGAGGGGTGCGAGAATCGCCGAGTCTGGGACACTCATACCTCGAAGTAGGGCGGGGAGTCAAAGTCTCGCGCCGACCACTGAAGATCCCGGCTTCGTTGGAGAGATTGGACTCAGTATGGACGGGTTTGTCGCACCTAAAACATGAGCACTTTGACGATTGATGGCCTCGCGTGCGGTTCGTTTTTTTTCTTGCAGCTAACATTTATTTTTCTGACGATTCCTTGCTTGATCATATGTATTCTTTTGTGTCCATTACTGTATCACACAAAATATAAATACTTAGTTGCATTTTTATTTTGGCTCGCGAGCACCGCCTCCCGACGCCCGCCCATTGTCAGTTACCACATTTGGACTACAATGGTGCGCGGAGTGCGGAGTTTGAAATTCGGATCCGTTCAGACTCCACGGAAGATAATTTTTGACTCAACTTCAAACGCCGCTAACGCTCATATAAAAGCTTTATGACTCTTTGTTCCCGACCCCCATGATCTGTTACGGTCATGTCATACCCAGGTGGTTATCCGTACCATGAAGGTGGTTACTCGTCGATGCCATCCACTCCACGCGCATCATATTCGTGGGAACTCGAACAAAATCCTAATCAGCCGGGTAACTTTCAGCAGCCAGAACAACCTCAGCAACAGCAGCAAGCCCAGCCGCCTCCACCTCAACAGGAACTTTACGAGTCAAATCCACCCTCGAACCCGCCCATTCAGACAATTCAGCTAGAAGAACGTGTACCTATAGTTCCAAGTCAGCGTCGTGAGGATTATGAGCTTGAGCGGGTGCAAACGCATTCCAGAGCTTTACCACCACAAAGACCTGAGGGAAGGTTAGCTGAAAGTCGTGGCGGAGAGTTCAAGCCCCATATACAGGTTGACACGTCGCGTCCTGGTTCTAGTTCAGGTCCTGCGTCGGCTGGAAGCACCAGTGGGCCCATGAGGGTTTCCCCCACTGCTCGTGGTCAGGCACAGTTTCATCCGTATCGTCGGCCTCATGGCGATGCTGGCAGGCCTCGTCGAGACACGGAACTTCATGTGAGATTTGCGGGGCAAGGACAACCTCAAGGGTCGATGTCCGCCCCTTCTGCTGCGCCACCGCGCATCACGAGCCTTGGTTCTACCATTGGGTCGATGAGGTGCGCACTCTGATCATTTCCGTTGCACATATGGCTCGTGGCCAAACGTTTTCGTTGCTTCTTCTGCAGTTCTCCGTTGGCTGGCGCTGGGCGCACCATCACTCCGCAACCGGACTTCTTGCGTCGGTTCATTATTCGTGCAGATGTGCATTATGATGCCGATAGTAAGCTTTTGACAGTCCATCTCGAGTTGCCTGGCTTGAAGAAAAGGGATTTGAGCATCACTCTGTCAACTTGCGTGTACAACCGTGTGAGACAAGTCGTCATCGCTGGCAGATCAAAACCTATGCTGCCTGAAACTGGGTATGCCATAAGGGAACGCAAGTTTGGCGAGTTCTCGAGGACATTTGCGGTTCCTCCTGAGACTAAGGTACACCTTTCCATCCATCTGTAGCTTTGGATACTGACTCTTTTCATTTTTACCAGTCCGAAGATGTCTCTGCGGAAATGCAGGATGGATTACTCGTCCTCAAAATATCAATGGGTCCACCCGCCGACTCGGAAGACTCGCAAGAAATAGCTATTCGATGAACCACGACCACTTGAACCGAACCTCAACAGAAAATGTTAGATACCTTCCGGCAAATGAACAGCAGCATACACGGACCTGCTCGCGCTTACGCTCAGTATCTCAGTCTCCTCCGTCATCTGCCTAATCCGTTTACTTCAAACGTCCGAACATATGTATCTAACTCTCATATTTTTTTTATTCCCTGCACCTCCACTCTACAGTTCATTCGTGCGACCCTTCCCTTCTATATATATTCCCGGAAAACCGTGCCCAGTAATTATTTTGATTCCCTCTACTCAGTCCTCGCGGATTATTCGGTCGATACCTGTTTCATACTTACTGCTTGGGTTTAAACGGACCGTAATATCTTCTGTAGCCACTTAGCCACTCCTCTCGCACATCTTGTAGAAAATACCAAAATGACATCAAGTCGCCTTGTCTTGAGAAACAGTAAGTTTAAATTTGATGGTCTTTTGTTCACATGATCTCAAATGGCGAGAAGTTAAGCACAGCGTAGTAAGCTGATGCACTGTTGATGGACCAGGCGAGTGGCGTATCGCGAAGTAGCTCGATGGATGATATATGTTGTGGCTATGAGGTTGCCAGAGCAGGACATAGCTACTGAGCACTGACTTCCGGTATACCTTCTGGTACTTCAGATGAAGCACCGTTGTCTTCTTCAGAATCTGATTCGTTGTGTTCCGTCTGTTGCCGCCTTTCTTGTGCGACAAGTTCATCTCGCTCCTGTAAAGCATCCATTACATCTTCTGCTTCCTCGATCATTTGATGCAGGGCCTCTAGATTGAATAGTTAGCTGCGCGTGCGAAATTGCGAGAGGGACACGCACTCTCCATGGTCAACACAGACAGAGTCTAGGAGATAAAGGTATGAGGATAGGAAAACGGAAAGGCAACAACAGCACTTGCATGCCTGGCTTGCGGATCTTGTAAGATCTCTTCCTTCGTGAACCTGCCAATACCGCCTACTCCGGCGATCTCGTCCAACAGTCTCCTCAAATGGCCACTTAGATCGGGCACGTCACCGTTGACTCTGGCGCTGCTACCCTTGTGAGTATATAAGGTATTTGTGTCATCGATAACAAGTCGGATGTAGGCATGGAATATCTTTGCGTGGCGAAGGACATGGTTGGGAAGAGCTTCGAGGCTTTCCTGAGCCTCCCTGTGAACATTTGCAATTTCGTCAGTGCGAGTTTGGGAAGAGGGGAATACTGAGGAAGAGTATGATGTTGATCGCGCTTTGCCTTGTGAACGTGGAGAAGGATCGCCTTGAGTAAATGTACGACCCCGGTGATACGAACGACGGCCCGTGCGTCCGGACACGAGGTCACGTTGTGTTCGTTGCCGATAGCGTTTGACTGCCTTACTAAATACCCTGGTATATGTTGCACTTTGATATCTGGATCCAGAGGCATCTTGGATCACTGAAGGACGCAAGTAACGAACGAATGTCAAATTTGATTTACAGATTCACGCACCGGATATGAGGATTGTCATCGTTCCGACACCCAAAATGGCCCACACAACAAAGATGGAGCGACCAGCTGGTGTGTCAGGGTGGTAGTCGCCGTACCCGATGCTCGTAAATGCCACGAAGCCTGATAAAATGATAGTAAGTAATTATCTATTGACAGAGAGCACCTGAAACCGTACAAAAATACATCGATATCCCATACGACCAGCCCTCAGTCGCCATGAAAACTGCAGAACCGATCTGACAAAGCGTATTCAGCGAATCGCTGAAAACAGTACGATATGATCTCTCACAGTCCAAAAGACGAAGAATAGGCTCCAGGCGATGATCAGTTTCGAATAGAATGCCTTTTTGTCTAGATCCTGCATGGTTTCGAGGCCCAAATAAGCAGATAAGCGCTCAGGGATTGCTTTGAAGTCAAGATGCGAGCGCCCTTGATCCATTTCTCCTGTCTGTGATTGCCCTGCCTGTGGGTTCTTCGAAGTCTCTCCCGAAAGAGCAGCATTGTTGATGGGGTCCCCGTTTTGATTGGATGACCCACCTTCATTGGGAGGTTCATCAGGAGCCGCGGCATGGGTGAGGGCTGTAGCAACAGCAAAACGCGTGAGTAATGCAGACATGCCACCGAGTCTCGCGTGAGTAAGCGTGCACGCTTGGGTCGGACGGAATACGTTTTCAAAATGGGATGCAAGAGCCTGATTAATCCAACTAGGGGCCATGGAGGAATTTGCTGCCAAGTTTGCTTCTGTATTGTGGACAGACATCCGTTGAGCTGGGAGGAAGTCTACAGGGAGCAATGTGTCTAATGACACACCGGCTTCGAGTGCAGAAGCTTCTAGTTGGGCATGGGTAAGAGCATCCAGGTTCAGTCGCATCCCAGATGGCCCGTGCATACTGTGCGAGAGCCCTGCTTTGTGATTGGTGAATCCAGCCCAGGTGAAGAGAAAGCCAGAATTCTTGACGATCTGTGTCCCTCCACCTGCTCCGCGTCCGCGCCATTTCTTATCACGAATCCAAACAGGTACACCCATTGCTTTCAATCTCCATTCTATCGCGCGTCGCCAACGAGCCTCCACATGTCTCCACTTTTTGGCCTCCTGCCACTGTGCCTTCACTTTTGCGGCCCTCTTTCTATACGCAACGTCCATCGCTTCCAATACTGTCTCTCTGCACATTACGATAGCCACACCGAGATTCAGGAAACCGATGGCCGAATAGGCACATACGAATGCTCGTGATCCGGGTGTTTTCGGTACAATATCACCGAATCCGATGGTCTCAATTGTAACCAGTGTGAAATAGAGACCGTCGATAAAGGAGAGTTTGAGCAAAATGGAGTTAATGAGTGCTCCGATGCAAGTATAGCCAAATAGAACCATGATGATGATGACCAGTGTGCGTTGTTTGCGGGTGAGGCCACTTCCTGATGATCAGCCAAATATGTCATTCTTACTCTATGATGAACAGAATATTCATACCACTCTTGTTGAAATTAGGGGTTCGGCAAAGGTCCCAGATGAGTGTGGCATTTGTGATGGTCGACGCAGCAGTCGAGCAGACTGTCATCCAAAAGGGTTGGCCGTAGGTGAAGCCGTCACGGAAACGATGCACGACACCGAAAATAATCATGGTCACGATGTTAATAAGATCTGTCATACTATACATAAACAAAGAAGTTCCGCAATGATGGAGTAACGCACCATGCAATGTCAGGAATGCCACGCAAAGAATGGTCATGGTCTTGACCCTCTTTTCAAGGAACCTCATTATTAAGCACAAATTGGCTATGATCGCACATGCGAGACTGACTCCCAGGCCAACATCGAGAAGAACGGGATTTTCTCGTTGCTCGATAACCTGGTTATTCTCGGTGCGGACGTACCAATGTTGCGTCAAGCCCGGTATCTCGAGAAGAATAGAGAACGGCACCAACAATCCAGAAATAATGGGAATGTATCGGTAATTAGGGGTGAACGACTCGATGTCCTCTTTCGGAGGAAAGACGAAGCATTTGGCTTTCTGAAACCAGGTTGGTTGGTCCATTAGAGTCAAGGATTTCGAAAAGGAGGTGACCGCTGTCTGAACTGAAGAAAAGCGACGGAACCGCCGAGAATTGAGGTCAAGGGGATCCTCCGTGACATCAGCCTCGACATCATCAGCTTCCTCTTCGTTCAGTCTAATATTCTCCTCGTTCAACGCTTCCTCGTCGTTGTCAGCACCATTACGATCGCCGGTTGGTTCTAATGTGTCTTCTGGACGTATTTCGAGGCCAATCTCTGGATCATGGTTATTTGGATTCCTTGTCCCATAGCTTGCAGCGAGATAAAGAAAGATGCCTCTGAGTGGCATTTACGTTTGGGTTGAGCTCATGAAGCTTGAAGATGTGGGTGGTTTGTGTGACCGAGCGGTTTACGCCATTTGTCGGAACATGCGCCCGGTTGCCAAACCGGGACATATCTGCGCGAAGCTCGGCCACAATACACCCCGCCTTTTCGCCTTTTTACATTGGCCACCAATACGAAGGGCACATTAGCTAGCCAGAATTCGGATTTTAAAAATGGCCACGAACCTTCAATCGTACCAAACCGTTCTTATCGGACAGTCGATGGCAGTCGAAGCGCTTAAATTCGGCTCATTTACGCTCAAATCTGGACGGCAAGTCCCTCTTGGCTCGCCTCATTCAACCTAACAGATATGGCCATGTAGAGTGTCCCCGTACTTTTTTAATGCGGGCTTGATGAGCACAGGCCCAATTCTGTCCACGATTGCCTCAGCATATGCGTCCACGATAGCAACGGCATTGTCATTCAAGTCAAACCCACTTCCTCCATTCGACGTGCTTTTCGGACCAGCGTATAAAGGCATTGCGCTAGCTGCCTGCACGGCGCTCGTACTCCATACTGCGCATTCGATACCCGTAGGTTTTGCGTACGACAGGAAAGAGCCAAAAGACCACGGTGAAGGAGGGTCTTTAGTGGGCGTTCCCATCAATGGCAAGAAGGTCTTGGTCCTCGACGACGTTATGACATCCGGAACCGCCATCCGTCATTCGATCGACTTGATTAGGGCTGCAGGTGGTGAGGTCGTTGGTGTCGTCCAGTGTCTTGATAGGGAGGAAATTGGCAAAGAAGGTGGGAGTACTGTAAAAGAAATCGAGGCTATCGTCGGGGAAGGAAAGGTGAAGTCGATTTTAAAGATGAGGGATTTGATTGCATACTTGGAGAAGAATGGGGGAGGTGAAAGTCTGGCCAAGATGCAAGAGTACTGGAAGCGGTATGGGTTGCACGATTAGCTATAGCCTTCAGCCGATAGTTACCAGGAATCACAATGGGCTATTTAGGATAGCTAGGCGATGTTGCAAGTTGCTCCAAATCAAGTTCTGCGTTGAGCCAGGCGTCCAGCCTCAACGTTACTATAGGAACCCACTTCTGCAGGCCGGTATGGTCCGGTACCGTAGAGCCTGACTTGTGTGTAAGATATGAGGCTTGTTCCTATAAATTGCACATATATAAAATTTTGGGTTTAAATTATGTTCCATTCTCCTACAGTGCGTTGCATATGAAACTGGAGTTGCACGATGCAGGAATTTCCCGATTCTTTGTTTGTCATAACCAAATACTATGTGACAATCCGTCACTCTGTTCCAGTTTTAACGACGTTCTCGGGACGGTGCCTCTCTCAGTCCTATCTACATCACTCAGAGTGATCAATAAACTGGTTTGCCATTGACATGGATGAGACAAGAGACAATCAGCCCCGAGTCAGAATCCATCAACGAAAATGTGACAGATTGTCACATATTTGGTTGCGCCAAACAAAGAATCAGGAAACTCCTGCGTCGTGCGACTCCAGTTTCATATGCAACACACTGTAAGTAAAGTCTTCTTGCTTTTGGGTCTGTGGTATACTTGTTGCGCGCGTCAGCACAACCACATTCTCACGACCACAGGCCTGATTTCACAGAATGCTCCGGTGCATGCCCCTTGAGTCTCCCTAAGGCAGCCGACGGTTCCGTGCGTCCGCGGATCCGGATAGTGTAGCCGCAACGTCCCACCGTTCAGTGACGAGGTCGGGAGCCCTAAGTGTTAGTTCATCACCAAATATATCACGTAGGCTAATCGCGATCCTGTAGATAACAGTGTAGGCGAATGAAAAAAGGTTGACAGAAGCCATGGGAGATAAATCTGCCGGATGTATTTTTTCAGGTACTGAGGTACGTCTAAGGTCCGATAGAGCGAAAACTACTGTTAACTGATACTTGCCTTGATTGAAATCCATAACGTTTAGGCCGTCAGTAATTAAGCTAGTCAAGTGTTGTACAATTGTATAGCTAGGACAGTACTAGTGACAAAATGCTGGCGGCGAGCCGCCATCGCCGGGAAGTCTCCGCATGTTGAGCAGGCTGGGTGAACGACGGGCGGCGTTAGTAGGTACTTGCTGACCGCTTATCACCGAAGGTACGAACTGATAAGATAACATATTAAGTTTCAGTTTGGAAGACCGCGGCTCGGTGCGCAAAAGGATACGCATAAACTCCGGCAAATATCGCGCACCCACAACCTGACATCTGGACCTCAACCCAATCGCGAATGTCCCTCAGAAATATTCTGCTCTTTCTTGCGGCCAGTCATGGGAGAGTAGCGTCAGACGATACTACAAATGACCGCGATCCAGAAGTTGGCCTCAAGATTTCCCCGGAAGCCACCCTCGATCAGAACATTGATCACGAAGAAGCTGATAATGCTGACGAACAAACCACGGATCCATTTGACCCGAATGATTCCCGACGGCGTCGCCGCCTTTCTTCAGCGACGGCATTCACTTCGTTCTCGAGAACCTTGACTTTGGTCGATACGCCAACATGGTTCCAGACGGTCAAAACTTTTGTCTTTCCCCCTAAAGAAAATATTGACTCATTCATCCCCAACTATCGTCACACGCCCATTGTTTCGGGACTCCTGGTTCCTTTCTCTATTCTTCTTGAGATCCCAGCCGTGACTGAACATTGGTACATTCGCACCGAGAATAACCAGGTTATCGACTCCAGACCAAATCCCAAGATTCTCGACGTTGGCCTTGGGATCAGCCTCGGATGCGCCGTCTTAGCCAATATGTGCCTGATAACAAGGTTTTTGGAACAGAGGGTGAAGACCATGACCATCCTTTGTACAATATTCCTGTCAATTCACGGTACGCCTTACTCTATTTTTATGGGTCGCATTGAGCTTATAGATAACACAGACATTATCAACATCGTGGCTGTTACTGTTTTCGGCGTTCAGCATCGCTTCAGTGACGGCTTCACCTACGGCCAGTCCTTTTGGATGACAGTCTGCTCAACTGCTGCGTCGACCATTACAAATGCCACACTCATCTGGGACCTTTACCGAACCCCTGATTTCAACAAGAGTGGTATGGATATTCTGTTCATCATAGAGCAAAAATGACATATTTGACTGATCAACAGGAAGTGGCCTCACCCGCAAACAACGCACCCTGGTCATCATCATCATGGTTCTATTCTGTTATATCTGCTTTGGAGCACTCATTAACTCCCTGCTGATTAAACTATCTTTTATTGACGGCCTTTATTTCACGTTGGTTTCCATTGAGACCATCGGGTTTGGTGATATTGTGCCAATTACAACAGGGTCAAGGGTCTTCATATGTGCCTATTCGGCCATCGGATTTTTGAATCTCGGTGTGGCTATCGTGATGTGTAGAGAAACAGTATTGGAGCTAATGGAGGTTGAGTATAAAAAGAGAGCCCAAAAGGTCAAGGAACGATGGAAGGAGGCCAGGGAAATGAGACGTGTTGAGCATCGTTGGAGACACGCAATAGAATGGAGATTGAAAGAGATGGGAATGCCTGTTTGGGTTCGTGACGAGAACTGGCACGGACATCGAGTTGGCGGAGGAGGTAGGAGCGTGAAGAGGGTGGCTACCATGGATCAAAACAGCGCGACCGGATTCTTTGATTCCCAAACTGGACACTCCCATATACATGGACCAACTGGGATGCGACTGAACTTAAATGCTCTTACTCAAGCACAACTGGAAGCTTCTGCAGCGGAAGCTGGTGTTCCACTGAATACGTTGCTACCGCCTGATTTTATCCCTGCAGCTGAAGAGATAGCCGTCCACCATGAAGATGCAAATAAGCCTTCTGCAGTTTCTGCCTGGATTCATCATCCTCTTGCGTCACACTTCGAACATACATTCCACCCTACCCAGGCCCGCACTCTTACTCATGCGAGACTCGGTGGTATGGCAGCGCTACTAACTCGATTTGCTGTCGCTGTCATCCACATACATGCCACGGAACCGGATAGGCCTCTCGACGAAAGTGCGCCATCCAACCAAAATGGTAATCTCTCAAGTGAAGCCGTGGTTGTGGGAGAGACTCCAAACAATCTGCAAATAGACCCGTCACCTACGATAGAAGTGGACAAAGACCAGCATCTGGACTCCGATTCGATGCCTCCTCACCCGACTGATAATTTAGATCTTCAAATGATGCAGGACCTAGACACAATGACGTTCTACACAAAATTAATCATCGCGTTTGGATTATTTTCTGTCTTCTGGACTGTGAGCGCTCACTTCACTTCATTTCAGCATTGCTTTCTGATCAGGTCTTGTCAGATTGGTTCTGGGATTTTTATGGCAACTGAGGGTTGGTCGTATGGGATATCGATGTACTTTTGTACGGTTTCAGCTGCTTTCCGTGGATTTATGAATTATTCATTACTTTGGATCAGGCTTCGTGGCATTCACGAGCATTGGGTACGGCGACTATCATCCTGACACACCAGCTGGCCGCTCCATCTTTGTTGTGTGGGCTATTTTGGGTGTCGGCACAATGACCATCCTTATATCTGGTGAGTTTATTTTGTCGCATCAACATTGCGATCGTTTATCGTGTCCCCAGTCATCCAAGAAGCGTACAACTCTAGATACCAAAATGCAATGCATATTAGGGCGTTCGACAAGGCTGTAAAACGCTACCGAGAACGAGTTCATCATTTGAAACCTCGTTCTGGACACAAAGGGCATCATCATTTTCATCTCTGGGGTCACAAACATAAGCAAGCGGACCCGCCCCCGCCTTCAGCAGACAAAGTTCGATCAGTATCACGTTCTCCCTCGGTATTCACACTCTCGCAAACTCAGGCTGCCGCTGATAAGGATAAATTGGATATCACCAAAACACACGCACGGGCACAGGAATCTCTGCATGCCCTCCCTGGTCATGTCCTCCAGCATGCCGAAACGTTTCATACTTATATTCGACTATTTGTTGATGACGGGAACATATTAGATACGCAAAGAGGTAGCAGTGCCAAGGCTATGGCAAGCAGTGGGATGGCCGAAGTAAGCAATACTTTAAGGAAACTGTTGGACGAGATTGCTATGTTGGGTGGTATTGGCAAGGCTACGAAGGAGGAAATTTTGCAAGATCCAGATGCAAGACATGTGAGTCCTTTGCAGCCTTTTCGCATGTTTGCTCATTCTTTCCTCTTTCCGCAGACTTTGTTCGTGTTGAGCATTGAGAGTGAGTTCCTTTAGCCATGATCGCGCGAGCAACGCTAATAATTTGTTGTGATCTCCGCAGAAGCGCTCCATAATATGACTGCTGCCGCAAAGGAGGCATTGAATGCTATACAGAAGCGAGACGAACTTGCCTCGCTGATACAGCAGGAACAGATGGACCCCGACGAACCGGCTCTTGAAGAAGATCATGTTGCTTCTTCAAGTTCTAATGTCCAAGAACTTGGGATCCTGGAAGTCAGTTCCCCGCCATAATTGACGGTCTACTTCCACAACCCGACACAACCAAGACTTATGCCATTCAGTTATCAATCTGTATTTACGTGTTTGTGATATGTTCTGTTCTGTTCTGTGTACCATACCTCCTGGAATAAACTTACCTACAGTGTTTATGTACCTACTTGGTCCGTCAACATTACCCAACTGTGTATCAATTACCATGCCAATTTATAACTGATGATGTATCGGCAAATAACAAATCGAGTTTGTCTGGACAACGTACAAGCTTTGTGATAGACTTGTAGGACCCACCTCAGAAACATGCAAATATAAAATTTCTTTGTCCTTTTTCAGCTCAATGGGAATACCTTATATTGATCATGGACCTCCATATGAGCACTGCCTGGTGAGATGAAGCACCACAAGCAGCAACAAATGCCAGATGCACCACACATAAGAAAGATGCAATCATGTTGCAGCATCCAATGAGCTTGTAGATAGTTGCCCATAAATTTACGTGTCTCTTTGATGGGATGAGGACAACACCTAGCAGCTTGTGTGCTCAGACTTATGGTTGTAATACACATAGTGGAAAATGAGGAGCAGAGGAAATCTTTCTGTATGCTTATTCATGTTAATGAACCATCATTATCATGTACATATACTTAATGTGTACATCTGTGAAGGGTGAAGGAGCTACTTAGCTTTGATAGGGCATTATTTCACAGTGTTATGCTTGTAGTGTCTATATCAATGAAATAAATAAAAAATAAAACACTACTGTGACATGGATTGAGGGGTGCAAGTGGGTGAGTAACCCTTCCTATAATGAGTGAGTTGAGATGAAATGAGTTTTTACAATGTGCGTGATAGCACCGAGTGAAGTATGATTAGCAAGCACAGGTGCAGGAGCATGAGTGCAAGGGTGTGGGAGCAAAGTTTAAACTAATAACACAGTATTGAGGTTGAGAGATGAAATACGAGGTCTAGGAATGAGATCTGAGCTGCAACAAGATTCTGAGAGATGAGGGGTGAAGTTTGACTGGTATGTACAGGGGAATATATATATAATGTAAAATTTTTAAATGAAAGGATGACAACTGATAAAATTTACCACTTGTACAAAGGACTGGAGACTCATGCAGAAGTTCAACCTTCAAAACTACCATATTTAGCTCTCAACACCTGTTTCAATCACATGTCCTTTGTGATATTCTGAATCACCAGACCAATGTTGGGCAGAAGTGATCCCAATGACACGTCCTTGCAGATTGATATCCAGTGGCACTTGGCAACTGTTTACTGAATTGTAAAATTTACAGGGGTGCTACACAGTACTGAATTGGGGGTCACAATGAACACGAGATGTTGGCTGCAAGCAAAAATCATTGGAAATCACAGTAAATGATCAGAAAAGGTTGGTAAAGGTCATGTGACATTGGTGGCATGTGGCACAATCATGTGATCATATGTTAGCACTGATGTAATGTTGATTTACGCAAGGAGAGCAGGGTAGAGCTCATCAATGGTCACATATCCTGTTCTCATTGTGTCTGAAAATCAGCTCATCCATTGGGGATAATTCTATTCAGAAACCCTTATGCAAAAACAACCATGTTTCTATCTTGGTTAGCAGCAACCCCTTACTAGGTTCAGAACAAGTCACCTTCTGCATGTGAAGATTTCAAGCTCCACTCACCTTCAGAGAAGGGGCTTGTGTTATGGATCTGTAGAACATTTGTATGTACAAGTATTCTAATAGAGATCGCCCTCTGGGCAGTCCTGGCTCTGCTCTAATTCTTGGTGGTAATGAACAGTGATCTTACCTTTGTCTATTTAAATGGACAAAGTTGAATACATATACTACTCATGCACCAGTACTCTTGATTCCCTGGACAGGAATCAGGGTTTTGTTGACACACTACACAAGATCTGATGTACAGTCTACCCCTCCCAAAACTGAGTTTGATCCCAAACTAGCAAAGGGAGCCATTCATATAATGCAACAATTGTATGACAATCAACATCCATAATGTCACATTTGCATATGACAACTCCCTTGATTGGTCTACTGGCCTCTAAATGTCTGAGAAAGTAATCACAAAGAGCTGGAAAGTCCCTTTTGGTCAAGCTGGCCTAGTGGTGTTCCAGCCTGGCTTAGCTTGAAAGCTGTGGCTTTGGCTTCCAGGATCTTCAGGCCAGGCCAAAGCCATCAATTATATTCCAATTTAGTAGACATTTACCCCCTCAGGTCATGGCTTGGGCTGGGCCAAGCCAAAGCTGAGCCGTCATTAGGTCATGTCTACAGCTCAAATCAACAACAACAACAAGCAACAAGAGTTTTAATATGTACTTACTAATGCTTGCATGATGGAAAAGTGCTTGTCATGGTCTGTTCATGTCGTATGCCTGTATTTGAGCATTGGTCAGAGGTCGATCATAATGCATTGTATCACAAGCCAGAAACCGCCCAGCAAGCCACTAGTGCCCCAATTGATCCAACAAAATCTTTGTTATGCATCATAGTATACAATTTCCCAATGTGATACATTAATCTGTTGATGTTTGTCGAAGAATAGTCACATCAGCATCATGTCTTTGCCTGTTTGAACTTGAAGTTGTAAGCAGGGCTGAAATTCATGAGATTGTGTATGAACTAGTCAAGTCCTGCCAGAAATATGATGCATTAGCCAGGTTTTTCATTGGTATTAGCTCTGCAAGGTACAGTACAGTCAGATGGAAAGAAACTTGAACAAGTCACTGAATCAATCAGTGATCATGCACGGCAAGCATGGGAATACTATTCAAAAATGGTAACAATTTAGGAAAAGGACAAAAATACATCTTCTAATTGTTTGTCAAACACTGCTGCATTGTCTCAAAATTCACTCAAAAGCTGTGGCTTGAGCTAATGGCTTTGGCTTTCCAAGATCTCAGGCCAGGCCAAGGCTGTGCTCAGGCTGTGACTTTGGCCTGGCCCATGGCTTGAAGCTGGGACATGCACATCACTAAGCTGGCCTGTGAGATATGCAAAACATGAAGAAAGACATGAATCTAGTCAGGACTCACTTGAAATTCTTTCCACATCACAGATTTCACCTGAGGTCCCAGGTGCTATCAAATACAGCTAGTCATTGGTGAGAAGGCTGTAGAATGTGCACATCAACTTGGACACATTATGAAGTATCACAGCAGGAATTACACTATATTGGGACAGTTTATATAGGAATTTATATGTGATACCTATATGTCACATATTCAATCACGTATAAAGAGTCTTCATAATTAGCATAGAAATCCATGCCATATACAATCAAAATACAGATATGGAAAATTGTATAGGGGATGTTTTTATTGTATGTACAAAATTTTGATTATATGTTATTGTGTATGCCAAATATGGGCATTGCATAGAAATGCTCTTTATATGCCAAACTGTGGCATATAAATAGTCATTATACACTATTCTATGCACTACGTATGGGCACTGCTATAGGCATCATTTATACACCAGTTTTTGAGATATAAAGAGCATTTTTATGCAATGCCCATATTTGGCATACACAATAACACATAATCAAATTTTGTACATACAATAAAACATCCCCTATACAATTTGCCATATCTGATGTTTCAATTGTATTGACAGCGACTAATCCAATGATGACTTAGGTCGCAACTATTACTATGAAGAATGCTACAACTTTAGGGTGCATAGTGAGCAGGGAGGTATTGGACTAGGTAGGTTTGACCAGCTCAAAGCTGGGGGATGTGGTATGTACATGGGTCTACTTATACTATATCATCAAGGTATCTGATTGGTAGATATGGAGTACAGTGTTAGTGAGTGTGCAGTAAAGTGCAGTCATTTGCAGCATCATGAGTCACAGATAGTGACTAAGGATGCATCCCCACTAGCTCCGCTTACCAAGTCTGTTTAGTAAAGGGAAAATAGATAATCTGAAGGAAAAGTCAAATGATAAAGGAATAAAAGAAATCAACTAAGGTCACGTGTCTGGGTTGTTTGTAACATGTATATGGCATGAATTTCTACACTAATTATGAGGACTCTTTATATGTGATTCCGTATGTGATGTATAAGCATTCTGTATAAATTCTCATATAAACTGTCTTAATATAGTGTAATTCCCACTGTGTATGGGAATTGGGTTGCAAGACATGCTGAAGAGGCCACGCAAGCATGAGAGAGCTGTGTGTGCTCTCACGAGCAGTTGATATGTTAGTGAAAGCTGTAGATATTCCTGTGGGAGAAACACCTAGTTCAGCAAGGAGACAAGGGTGTACAAGGGTGTGCAAAATCAAAGTCAGTGCCACCTGGGGATTCATCACAATTGCTAGCAGACCCACCATGGTTCATGATGGTTTTTTAAATCCAAATACTGGGTCATGAAAATGAACATTGGCAAGATACAAAGGAGGGAGAAAGCAATGGCTAAGCCTGGCAGAAACACTGATGAGATGTTCATGAATGGATGAACTGCTCATGGGAACTGATAACTGGCCTGAAGGTGTGGGTCAAGCACAGTGCTGTAAATGAAACTAGGGTCATATTGACTGCATATATGCACCCGAGACTTACATCTTCCTTTCCTGTTTCTGCTGTTCTGGCTAAGGGCATCTATAAGAATAAGAAAAGGATGTAGTCTGAATTGTATGATAATGAAAACATTGTGCATGTGCAGATTTTAATGATGAAAAGTGGTTTTTGACCATCATACTAACCCTCTGTTATGAATATGGACTTAGGGACATATAAAACCATGGATCCACATGGACCCATAGTCACATGATCCAACATCACTCTATGTGACAGCCATTCCTGTCACATCACAGAGGATACTCCCCCATCTGTCAAGAGAACCTGGGGTGATGGCTCATCAAAGGATGACATCATTCCCTATTCCTATCATAGGAGTGCTGTGCGCTTCTCATCTTATTGATAGAAGTGCTATGCACTTCTCTTTATCATTCACTATCAGCCTATAGGAATAGTTCCAGCCGCTGGATAATCCTTTACCCACTATCTCTGATGGACATCAGAGATACTGCACATCCACAGCCTTCCTGATGGTCTGATGACTCTGGTGTGCAGCACCAAGAGTATTGCCAACCAATGGCATTACACCCTCATCACAGGTCAATATGATAACCCTACAGCATGATGTAATGCACAGTTGTGTGCACATGCTCTTATCATAGATAGAACCGTAGCATAGCCATGGATACATGTGGCCCGATCATGATTGGTAGATAGGTAGCTATTATTATACTTGTACCCAGATCTCAGATCCAGTAGATTAAGTATATAAGTAAAGTATTATCATGGAACTACCTTGAACAATCATTACTTAAGTTCTTATGTTGCCTTGCTGGATACTTGAGTATGGGTGTGGCCAGACAATGGGATTATATGGTCCTCTTCACTGAGAATTGTCCAGACATCTTGATTCCTTCCCTAGAGTATGCCAGTTTAAGGTAGTGTTCCTTACACTCTCGCAGTGACATTGCAAAAGGGGTTTACAAGAGCAGTGAGCAAGTGTGTGGCAAGAAGTCTGTGGGTCAGCCTTGGTTAGAGGCTAGACCTTTGTTTCAGCAATGCCTGAGTTGTCAAGGTGATTGTAAAGACTCCACTGTGATTGTTGCCTTCCAATAATTTGTGTTCTGTAAACCTGGCTATTCCTAACAGAGCCAGGAATAGATCTATAAACTAAATTGGTGTTCTATGAAATACTTGCCAATTTATGAGAAATGAGCTAGAACCTTCAGTGTAAATTCACAAATAATTCTGTAAGCACTTGGTGACCCTATGTAATGCTATGATTACTGAGTTCAAGAGAGAGCAAGTCTATCTGGTGAGAATTATAGGGTTCACAATCTAAGATAGAGTGAGTCAATACCTTAGATGCTCAAGTGTTATCTTACAAATATATATATATTAGGCACCTGGCAACCCTATGTAATGTGAAGGATGAAGATGAGTCATTGGAAAAACCTTTAAATAACTCATAGAACAATCCTGAGTATTCCCAAAGTTTTGGTAAAATTCTTGTGAGTTGTTTCAACTCATAGAAAGTTATTTACAGCCACCTGAGACCTTTGGCTTCAGCCTAGAGGTCAAGGTGGCCACCCAAAGGTGATTTGAACAAAGCAGATCCAGATTAGGAAGGTGAATTCAAACTCAGTGAAGCCGCACTTTCCAGTGACTCTTGTGGCCTCGCTCAAGCTTAAACTAATCCTAATAAAGTATGTAAATGTCCAATATTGTAGAGTATTAGTATAATTAATATCCAACAATATTAATTGTACATTTAAAATGTCAAAATTAAGTGTAAATGCTATCTGAGACTTGAATCACTAAGTGGCTGTGTCACTGTGTGAACTTAGCGCTTATTTAGTAAGTATTCAGACATTATCTTTAACATAGCATTTCTAGATATATCTTTGGAGGAAAATAGTAATAAAACATCAGTTTGAGATACTAAATGAGAATACTAAAAGAGGAATTTAAAAATATGCATATAATTTGGTAACAGGACCAATATTCCTAAGGTAGCTGACATTAAAACCCAACTACCTTTTTTGGTGATGTTGTGCAGCACTTATTCCTCATTGCTCAACAACTTTTTGCTGATTCTATTTGCATAGATTGATGCAGGAGACCAGTCTGAAAATATTGTTGCTCTTAATTTTCCTAAATTTGAAAATTTGACCAAATTATAAGGATTTTTGTCTATTTTTGTAAATCATCTACAAATTGTTTTTTGTGGAGACTTCTATATATGGCAAGTGATCAGGTGGCACCTCAATCCAAAACCAACCCACAGAAGGGCTATCACACACACCTTTGATCTTACTTGTCTGCAGAGCTTCTAGAACTGCCAGAAAGGACTTTCAAGTCAACAACAAATACAAAATGTATACCAAAAATATTCCTTTTTTACAATTGCCTTACCAAATGCATATTTATTTGAGGCAAATGGGCCATGTTTTGTTTTTTGCAGTCTCAGATTTGGCTGTGGGAATGTGGCTGTGTGATATGTGGCTGTGCTCATTGGGTTTTAATGTTGGCTACCTTAACAGCTTGGGCCAAGATGCTGAAAATTGGCAGGACCTTCAAGATGTGCTCAGGAATTCATTTCAACACCAAATCTCTGTGTATTGTGAAGGAACTTTTTATTTTGATGTCAACTTGACATAACTAAAGTGCAAGGCCTGGAAGTTGATGTTTGAGCACCTATTCAGAGCCTTCCTAGCTGAATCCACCATAATTCAAGTTTGCGTCCTAACACAGTTATAACAGCATCATCTTGTTGTTCAGCATCAAGTGCACTATACATACATTTAAACAGACTGAAAAAGTGAACAAATGAGTCCACCAGTGAGTCTGCAATGTGAAACCTCAATCAGACGCACTGAAACATGACAAGCATCTTGCATTCACCTTCTGCCATGTCACCTCTGTTTGCCCCCAAAACCCTGAAAATGACCTCAAACACAACCTAGAACACCCAGTACACCTTGACAATGCAAATTCCTGTCTTCTAACCATATGCAAGGTATCAAACAGGTGAATCTCTCTTTCAAGGAGAAGCTTGTTGAGAAATCCAAATTATTGTTCACTCTTGAGGAATTGCAGCTCCATCTGATTTTGCAAATAGGCCAAGGATAGTATATTTTGCGGTCTAGGCTATGGCAAAAGCTTGATTTTTGAGGATCTCACAGTGTTGGAAGGGAAAAGCATAAATGGTCACACATGTCACAGCTGTGACTTTTTCATCAATGAAGACTGTGTGGTCTTCTGAATGATGGCAACACTTTGTGGAGACTTCATACTTGCTGTGAAGGTACGCAGTAGTAATTAGAGCGATATCCAAATGAAAACCCCTTCCAGTATGTTCTTGTGTCCAAACTACAATGTTGTTCAAGCTTTTGGGCTTGTAGCTGTAAAATGCTCATATTGAGCACTCAATTCAAACTCAAAAATTGTACAGATATTTTCTAAATACTTATATTGGTATAATAATCATATTTGTCAGCCAGTGCTTTGTGGTAGAGTGTTTTTCAGCTGTGATAATTGACCTCAAAGGTCCTAAGCATTTCAGCCACTTTGTCCTAAGCCCCTTCTAGAGAAGGTTTACTGATGTGTCAGCACAGAGAAGGGCTTGCTCTGAACCTAACCTCCTACAGCTGTTTTCATAATTTTGCAGAATTGGCTTGAAGATTTTTTACATCAAGAGAACATGTGACCAGTCTGCATCACAGTCAAGATAAAGTAAGCACCTTCCACAAGCAGACACAAGTTCAATCCTCACATGTAACACTTTATTGTGATCATTTTCCAGAATGAACTTAAATTTGTAAAATACATGAACTATCTACATATGTTCAAATGTTTTTTTAGTATGCATAAGTTTTAAGGCAAAAATGTTATTCATCTCTAGAAGGTGCTTACTTCATCTCAACTGTGGCAGTGTGGCATAGACCGGTCACACATTTTCTTGACATGAAAAATCTTCAAGCCAATTCTGAAAAATTATGAAAACAGCTGTAATTTAGAAATTAGCATGGGGGTTTCTAAGTCTGGGCTCTGGCTGCCACCACTTGGAAGCTGCCTTTTGGGATATTGTGGCTGGAGACCAATGTTGTTATAACTTGAGTGCCTGCACATATCACCTCTTGTTCTATTAGTAAACTATGCAGCCCTGACCAAGTTAAATCCACTCCAAGAAGTAATTGTGGAATGAACATGTGCCAGGGGCACTGCAATGAAAATTGTTATGAGGTGGTGCATTATTGCTATGTGACAGAAGAACAACCCCTTGTGGCCTTGGACCATAGATATTTGAAGGTTTATTGTACACCAAATGCTCTTAGCATAAATTTGGAGGACTGGAAGATAACTTATTCCTGTGTGAGGAAGGCATACATTTTGATCTTTGAAGTGGGCCACTGACCACTATCCAGGCTGGCATGTTGACAATGACTCACCAATAATTGTTTCTACAGCATATCAACTGCTGTTCAAGCTTGGGATCCTAGTTGGGTAGAAGTCAACCTACACTCTGTTTCCCTGTCATGGTTCAACCTTTTGATGTTCTGAGGTGTTCTATGCATCAAAATGGACCTCATCTGTCCCGAGAATTGCACAAGATTATTGTACTAAAAGACTGTGGGTTGTATGCTACAGGTATGTTCATATATCAAGTTAGGTTGTCATAATTCAAAGAAAATGAGATCCTTCAGACTTGAGACTATACAAATTTTTCAGTCAAAAAAATTTTTTTTTTTTTCTTTTCATTTTTGGGTATGGAAAAGACAGTAGAATTAAATAGTCCAATGCTACAGTACCTGCCAAGGTATGTCAATCAAGTTCAGCCCCTAATTTTATCTTATGTGAAGTAGGCTTTACTGACAGTACAACAAACTCTGCACAGGGATCAGCAGTGAATTTTTTCTGGAGGCATGCCAAGCAGCGAATCTGATGCATTGGTAGCAACATAGATATTTCCTCCATTTTTAGGTTATGAGGTAAGTTTATACTATATCATGTTATCAAATCTTTGCTTACTATTCCATGATCTTGATCTTTGTGTTCATAATGGGAACACTATTTTATGACATATATCTCCTTTTCTAACAAGAACATTTTTATCAGTATTCCTGGCTCCGGTTTACCAGACCAGGTCTCAAGATTGATAATTCATCCTGTGACATGCACATTTTTCCTGGGCTGGGCACATGACAGCCCATATTCAACAACACTTGAGTGTCCAAGTGTACGCCTTGCAGACTAAAATGGACCAGACATTTGTTTACTTAACTTCATTTGAATGGCAAAATCATCAATGACTTTTGCCTGTGCATGGACCTAATTCCACACTAAAAAAATAAAAATAAAACTAAAACTACTGCTGCCAGTTCACAGGTCAAAACCGAGGCGTGAGATTCACCCGCTTATTTTGAATGTCAGGAATGATTAACCAATTATGATCTTGATATAAATTGTTGGCAAAAGATCGCAGTTCGGATAATGAAATGTACACAGCCAGAGCCAAACCTGCCCGAGGGCCATCTATTTGAAGCTCAACTAGGAGAATCCAACCAAAGCAATGTCCTGCTCAAATCTTACCACATTACAATGTAGGCCACATCCACTCTGCTTGATAACATGATCTGACTCAAAATCTCATTGTTGGCCCAAGGATCTTTCATCATCAACTTTTGTTTGCACAGATCTATGAAAAAGGCACTTTTAAATAGATCTGTGCATCCACTTTTGTTTGATTTTGGGATATTGCATAAGAGATAGCTTTTTCTTAATGACCACTCTATATATCTGTGCAAACAGAATTTCATAAGGGCCATTAATGAAAGACCCTTGGGCTGGTGATGAGATTTTCAGTCAAATCACGTGATCAAGTGTCTTGCTTCTCAAGCTTGAAGCTCATTAAAAATCACTAGTAGTTTAGCCATCCCTGACAACCATTCAATTTTTCAAAACAGGTTTTGCCCTTTCATCTGAGAGGGAGTCCATATTATTTCCATTAGTCTTGAAACAAAAATTTATATTATTCACTGTCCAGACGATCTCATTACCGGCTGAGGGCATTTCGTCAAGTGCAGCATTCCAAGGAGTTGGTAAGCCAGTTGATACGCATCTGGACCAGTTGATGGCCCAAGCAAGTATAAAAAATACAGGATGTACGACGAACATGGGAATTATGATACATTTATGCTACATTCATGGCGCGCACGAGGCGCAAATTTTCCAAGCTGAAACGCATCCACTGGGATTATAGTGGAGCACCGACTTCACCTGCGGCAGGAATGCTTTCGGGGACTTTCGAGCAAGATCCAATGTCTTCTTCAGGATCGGGTTCTTCGTAGCTCACATACTGCTTCCGGACTTGTGCAGTGAGTTCGTCGCGCTCTTCTACAGCTTCCAGCGCCTCTTCTGCGGCGTCAATCATCCTATGCAGGGCTTCTGCAAAAGATCGGATCGTCGTCGTTAGAAGCTTCTGTAACCACAGCGGGAATGTCACGTACTCTCAATGCTCAAAACGAACAGAGTCTAAGACGGGATGGAATAATCAGCCGAAACGTGAAAAGCTAAAATAAATATCACTCACATGTTTAGCATCTGGATCTTGCAAGATCTCCTGCTCCGTCGCCTTTCCAATACCCCCCAACGCCGCAATCTCATCCAACAATTTCCTTAAACTACCACTTATTTCGGCCATACCGCCGTGGGTCATAGCCTTGGTGCTACCACCACTTCGAGTGCCTAAGATATTTCCGTCGTCGACAAAAAGCTGGACATAGGTATGGAATGTTTTTGCATGGCGAAGAACATGACGAGGAAGGGCTTCTAAGCATTCCTGTGCACGTCTGGTTGAATCGGAAACAATTTCTTTTTGCTTTTCAGCCGCATCCTGAGGGGAGGGGAGTGTATTTACTGAGGGAGAGCGTGATGTTGATCGCACTTTGCCTTGGGAATTTGGAGGGAGGTGTGCCAGAGCGTTATGACCGCGAACATGCAAACGACGACCTCTACGTCCGTAAACAGGTTTTGCGTATTGTACCCTTTGTCGGTAGCGTTTTATAGCCTTATCGAACGCCCTGATATGCACTGCGCTTTTGTATCTGGAGCCATACGCCTCTTGGATGACTGGAAACATGATGAACGATTGCAACGTCGCATCCGACAAATTTACTTACCAGATATAAGGATGGTCATTGTGCCGACGCCCAAAATGGCCCACACAACAAAGATGGATCGGCCAGCTGGTGTGTCAGGGTGGTAGTCACCGTACCCAATTGTCGTGAAGGCCACGAAGCCTGATTGCAACATAGAAAATAAGTAAATGAACTGGTAGGAGGCAGCTGAAGCCCTACAAAAGTACATCGATATCCCATACGACCAACCCTCAGTAGCCACAAAAATCGCAGAACCAGCCTAGCAGTAAATCAGAAAAATCGATAAATGGACAGGAGGCGATACTTACAGCCCAAAAGATAAAGAATAAGCTCCATGCAATAATTAATTTCGTATAGAATGCCTTTTTGTCTAGGTCCTGCAACGATTCGAGAATCAATTTATCAGACGAATGTGCAGACATCGAGTTGAAACCAAGATGCGAAAGGTCTGTGTCCGCCTCTATTGTAGGTGACGGGTCTATTTGCAGGTTGTTTGGAGTCGCTCCCGCAATCACGGCTTCGTTAACGGGTTGGATGGGTGGCCCACCTTTACAGAGAGGTTTATCAAGGGCCGTGGCATGTGTATGGACTGTAGCTACACCAAAACGGGTGAGTAGTGCTGACATACCGCCGAGTTTCGCATGAGTATGGTTACGGGCCTGAGTCGGATGGAATGCGTTTTCGAAATGTGATGCAAGAGGATGATGAATCCAGCCAGGAGAGGCGGAAGAATTCGCTGCTACGTGTGTATCTGTACTGTTGGCAGCTGTCTCCTCAGCGGCTGGGACAAAATCAGAAGGGAGCAATGTGCTCAGTGGAACACCCGCTTCGAGCGCAGAAGCTTCTAGTTGGGAATGAGTAAGAGCTTCCAAGTTTAGTCGCATCCCAGATGGCCCGTGCATACTCTGCGAGTGCCCAAGTTTGCGCTTGGTAAATCCCGCCCACTCTGCAGCCCTCCTGATAAAGCCTGGTGTGTTCTGCCATTTGATAGTCACGCGCTTCTTGCCACTGATCTCATCAACAGTCCTGCGTGCCATCCAGTTCTCATCATGAATCCAAACAGGCATACCCATCTCCTTTAATCTCCATTCTATTCCGCGTCGCCAACGAGCCTCGACGCGTCTCCTTTTTCTGGCTTCCTTCCAACGTTCCTTTATTCTTGAAGCTCTCTTTTTATACGCGACCTCCATTGCTTCTAGTATTGTCTCCCTACACATGGCGATAGCCACACCGAGATTCACAAACCCGAATGTAGAATAAGCACAAACGAATAATCTCGATCCAGTTGTAGTCGCCACAATATCGCCGAAGCCGATGGATTCGATGGAAACCAGTGTGAAATAGAGACCGTCGATAAAGGAGAGTTTAAGAAGTAGGGAGTTAATAAGCGCTCCGATACATGTATAGCAGAAAAAGATCATCACAATGATGACCAAGGTGCGTTGTCTGCGGGTGAGGCCACTTCCTGTTAATCGGTCAGATATTTCATTCGTCCTGACGATGAACAGGACATCCATACCGCATTTATTGAAATCAGGAGTTCTGTAAAGGTCCCACAAAAGAGTGGCATTTGTGAAAGATGACGCAATGGTGGAGCAGACTGTCATCCAAAAGGGTTGACCGTAGGTAAAACCGTCGTTGAAACGATGCACGACACCAAAAATAGTCACCGTCACAACATTAATTAGGTCTGTCGTACTATCTATAAACCAAAACAGATAATGGAAATGGAATAAGACGTACCATGAAATGTCAGAAATGCAGCACAAAGAATGGTCATGGTCTTCACCCTCCTTTCAAGAAACCTCGTTATCAGGCACAAATTAGCTATGACGGCGCATGCAAGACTGATTCCAACGCCAACATCGAGAATAACGGGATTTGCTCGTTGCTGGATAACCTGGTTATTCTCGGTGCGGACGTACCAGTGTTGCGTTAAGCCTGGTATCTCAAGAAGAATGCAGAACGGAATAAGGAATCCAGAAAGGATGGGAATATATCGATAATTTGGAATGAACGATTCAATATCCTCTTTTGGAGGAAAGACAAAGTATCTGAATTTCTGAAACCACGTCGGCTGGTCCACAAACGTGAAAGATCTCGAGAAGGAGGTGACGGCTGTTTGTATTGACGAAAAGCGGCGGAAACGTCGGGGGTTGAGATCAAGAGGATCGTCATCATCGGCATCATCAACGTCCTCGTCATCGTCATCTAGATCGTTGCGATAATCGCATGGTTCCAATGTATCTTCAGGAACTATCTCGAGTCTGCCAATTTCTGGATGTCGGTTATTCGTGTTCGACGTTACCCTTCCATAACTTGCAGCAATATAGAGAAAAATGCCCTTGAGCGCCATTTGCGATTGGGCAGAGCTCTGGCGAAAGCAAGGAAGTGATGTGTCATGGAGCGATTTACGCCATAGATCCTGCCGGCAATTTATCGGAATGTGCGCCGGACATCCGAAAGAAACGACACGTTTCAGATGGAGCGCAGGTCCAAATCCGGTGCCCGACGCCAAGCTGGCAGGATGTTCTACCGCGTCGGTTTCCTCTGTGGAGTAGGGAACGGCAGGATAGTTGGCTGCTAGAGAGGCCAGAAGTTTAATCACAATATGATTTTAAAGATTTACGAACCAGTAAAAATTTGTCAATGAAGCAAAAATAATCAGAAACTGCAACGTTACCTGACGGTTCGATACCTATAGATTCTCTTTCGCTGGGCGGTAAGACGCCCTTCTTCGAATAGTCCTTCGAGTTATAAATAACATATATCGCCGCATAAAGTGCCCCATACTTCTCAACGCGGGATCGATGACCATGATGCCAACCCTGCCCACTATTGTCCTGCGTGTCCACGATTGCATGCGCACTCTTCATATTTCAGAGCTGACTCCTTGATTCAACGCACGTTTAGGCCCAGCGCACAAAAGATTCACTATCTTTCAGTAAAGATTTTGCCCTCCTATCGACATGATCGATATCCGTAGAGTTTGAATACGATAGCGTGAGGGGGAAAATCTAGAGTTCATTGTGAGGGAGGGTCTCAAGTGAGAATTTCCGTCGGTGGTACGAAGGTTCTGGTCCTCGACGATACCCGGAACCGTCATCCGTCGTGCGATCGACATGATTAAGGCTACGGGTCCTGAGGTCGTCGGGTTGTCCAATTAGATAGGCAGGCAACCGGCGAAGAAAAAGAGAATACTGTAGAAGAAATTGAGGCTATCGTTGGGGATGAAAGGCCGAAGTCAGTTTCGAAGATGATGGATTTGATTGGATACTTGGGGAAGAATGTGGGAGATGAAAGTCAGGCCAAGAGGAGCACTGGAAGCAGTATGGATTGCTCGACTAGCTCTGAACTGATAGTCATCAGGGATCACTATGAATTAAGGGATACCATCTGGTGACCAGACAGGGTCGATGGGGGTAATGGTCAGGAAGTTGTGGCCCACGTGTTATCTATTCAGCCGGTCATCATTTTGGGATATTCCAACTCAAGAGAATAGATACAAGGAGTAAATCGCTCACCACAAAGTTGGGAGTCTCCAGGGGGCCAAATGCTTGAACCAGCGACTCGAAAAGAGACGAGTAGGGAGGTGCAGCATGGTTTCACCGTCTGAAATGCAATGAAATCCTTGTCAGGGAGGTTAACGGCGTGATGCTGTTGATAACTGCGAGTGATGGTCCAAAATGGTCAGAAGCATCGTTGTTCTAACCAAAAACGCCACACCAGATAATCAAAGTTCTCCAGGCTGCGCCTGGCATTCGACGCGTCTTAGTTTCCATGCAATTTCTTAATTCTGGCGGTGAGTCGAGTCTGGAGTCCATGAGGCGCATTGCTTTTAATTGCACAGGTATAAGAGAAATTTAGGAATCAAAACTGTGATTCGCTTTCAGGGGTTTTCCTTTCGCAGATGGCCACGACATCGATGGGTCGTTTCCTTAACCGGAATCAACTCTCTCCCTCATTCAGTTTTGCCTTATACATAGGAATCGTAGGTTCTTTTGTACTCCAAGCCTGAGGCACGAGCTCGCCGGCTTCCACATTAGAATGGCATCCGACTTTGCTGCAGAGTTGATGAAAATCCCGCCAGTGACTCGGTTCTTGTGTGCGGCACAGCTGGCGGTGTCGTTACCAGTGATGCTCCAGCTGGTATCAGCAACAGATGTGGTGCTTATTTGGAGATCAGTTATCCAGCGATATGAGGTGGGCTCGCTTCCACGGAATGGGGAAGCAGACACACTGATAATTCGTGTTAGATATGGAGAATCTTTACCAGTTTCTTCCTTGGAGGTGAGTCAGTCATCAATTCATAACCGAATTTGTGGTATCGAGTCTTGTATGCTCCACACCGTAGGCTCAGGAATCAATTTTATATTTGACTTTATTATGCTCTAGTGCGTCGGTTCTGTCGCCAGATAACTAATCCGAAAACTCACATACCAGTCGCCCATGCTTAAAAGCCGTAATTCAGATGGTCTAGAGTCAAATTACTACTCTCGTCGATCGTCAGACTATGCATGGCAGCTTATTTGGGCGGCCGGCGCCATTCTCGTACGTCCTATTTTCCCTTCCCATCCTTTCTGAACTCTGATCATGTAAAATAGACTCTGTGCTACCCTCTCAATTCATACGTGCACACCCGTCCCCTTCTAATAGCATTAACCTACGTCTCCTCCCAACTATCTCCCCCAGGTACCCAAGCGTCAATATTCGGTCTCATAACCATCCCAGTCGCATATTACCCGTATCTAATGGTTGGTATGGACTTGGTCATGGGCGGACCAACGACCGCCGCTAGTGGTGTTGCAGGACTCATCGTAGGACATGGTTGGTGGTGGAGTATGTATGGAGGTGCTGGAGGGAGAGGCAGCCTCGAGGAATGGGGAAAGGCGCCTGCGTGGATGAAGCGTTTAGTTAGTGATGGGCCGCAAGGTGCAGGAGGGACTGTTAACGCGGCAGGCGGCAATGCTGGATCGGGCGCAATTGGCGGCGTGCATGTTATTCCACCCAGAGCGAGAGCCGATGGAAGTTCGAGTGGCTCGGCTACTACTACTACTACTACTGGTTACCAGTGGGGCTCGGGGCAGAGGCTGGGAGAGAGCTAGTTGATAGACAGAATTATAGGGCGGCGCTCACCGAGTTCACAGATACGAGATATGTATAGCAGGATGAAAATAATATTTGCTTCACGCCTAGGTTCTCGTGCCATTCTTCTTGTTTACGGTTCTTCTTACTGAAGGTGTGTTTTTTCTCAGTTCCTGTTCTCGGATATCGAGCGACGGTTGTGAGTCCTTCCGAAATGAGAATGTTTTTGAACTAGAAACAACTTGCGACAAACAGACTCGTGGTTCGCATGTGTGTGAAGAAGATCAAGGAAAATCTGTTACAACTTCATCAACCTAGGCTGGATAGTCTAAGAGGTACTGACATTTGCGCTTGATTGCTCCACTGAAATCGGCTAATGTTTAGTGTTATTGCAAGAATGGCCTCGACGCATCAGCATAGATCTGTCTCCGCTTCGAAGAGCACTGCGTTAATTCTGTGACGGTAGTAGCACAGGTTCCCCATTTGAGGATGCTTGTCAATGTGTAATCAACGGCATTTCATAAGTCCCTTCAATAGCCTCGTCTGTCAGGGTGTTGGCGCAATCCGCTCGATGTCCAGTCTGCCAACAGCAAAGATCAACGTCACAGTGAAGCTTATTTCGATTTCACAGCGGGAATTCCTCCAAGGCCATCCTTCCCTCAAATTGAAGGTAGTCCACACTCGAGGGAACGTAAATATGGCTATGATTCAATCTGTCATGAATCACATAAAATCCAATAGTACCTGTCATTCGTAAGTTTTATGAACATGTCGATTCGTATCCTGTTATGCAGGAAGAGGTGATGTCGTGCCATTTTCTTAATCGCCCTACACCAGATAACGGAAGCCTAAGGGCACAAGTCATCGAATCACGCTATAGATCCAACTAAAAGCACAGAAAGACTTACCAGGTGCCAGATCATGCTGATTAATCACGTCAAGTACAACTCCTTTGGCGGGAGGACCTCCTTCGACACGGTCACGGCGTTTGTTTTCCATATGATAGTACGTAGTCATCCCCAAGCTCAATATGATGGCGAGGAGACTAAAGGCAAGGTTAAGACCAAAGCCGACGTGCCAAGTTGGTTTTTGGCTCGTGGGGAAGATAAAAGGTGACACAATTCCTGTGTACTGGCCGAGTGTATTGAGCATGCCGAGCGCGACCGCTCGTTGACTTTGAGAACCCGTGTTGTTTGCTGTACAAAGCTAGCTTGGTTAACACCTTGTACGACAATTGTATGCACTTACCTGTCCAAGACATCATCAAAGGAATGGCCGCGTATCCTCCGACGGTAATGCAAAAACACGCAAAATATCGAGCATGCTGATTTTTGACGACGGCGAGTAAGATGATCCAGCCAATTGTGTTGATGATGAATACAATTGCAACAAAAATACCACGGCGACGCATTCGATCGGAAACAGACGTGAGCAGCATCATGACCACTAATGCAACCGCATCTTCGATGCCAGAACCAAAATGAATTATTAAAGCGAACTTGACTCTAAGGTGATGTCTTACATGGTGGAACAGTGAAAAGTCTGTCAAACGATGCTAGAATGGTCAGTAAAGGCTCCCACGTTCAGGAATGATGCTCCCCACTCACTGAGCCTAATTTATTTCGTTCACGTGAGACTTAATTGACATCGCAAAGGATGGGATTGACTCACTCTAGCATTGGAATATCCTAGGGTAGCGATGATTGTGGGTAGGAACCCACCGAGGGAACTGAGAGTTAAGTTCAGGCAACTGTAAATGATCTACATATAAGGTATGATCAGATCGCAACGGCAAATGTAATTTGGAAAACAACAGAAGACGTACTGCCATCACATATGTCTTCCAATCAGCGAAAGCGTGTCTCACGCCTCTCCAGTCGATCCCTAAACCCCCTTCCCCTAAGGATTCTGAATTCAACCGTGCGAGGCAAATAAGGCGCTCTTCCTCATTAAGATATTTCGACATGTCGGGACGCGAAGGGAGGAAAAAGAAGACGCAAATGGCTAGTACCAAGGAAGGGACACCCTCAATCTAGGAACGTTTGATTAGTTAATAAGGAGACATTTGTGAAATTATTACCAAGAATAAAATTCGCCATGTACTAATGCTCCCTGTTACGTGCTGAACCCCTTCGCAACAGGGAAGTGTTAGCATTTCGCCTAGAATGAAACAGGTAGCTGGGTACCGAATGCTATCAATCCACCTGCGGACATCATAGGGTATCAGGGTCATAAACAAACATGAGATGAAACCATTTACCGAAGGCGCCTAATGAAATTGTTGAGTTTTTCAGTGCGACAGTAGACAAAAATGCAGATTATATACCTGCAGTGACACCGGCACCAATGAAAAATGCGAGCCTTTTGGCGATTTCGTCCTTCTTGTACCTTCAAGGAAGAAAAATAAGGACGCATGACTACGCTTGAATGTCAAACTCGGGTAACTGACCACAGCGAATAGTGAAGAGCCACAGACTGACTAAACAATGACTCTCCAAGGCCAACAAACAGACGACAAACGATTAAGCTAGCATACGAATGAGCTCCAGCCATGCCCGACGCGCCCAAAGACCATATCAAGCAGCCCAAGGCAATTGATGTGCTAGGCAGGATGGCTTTCGCAAGCAGAGTGCCCGGAACGGAAAAAATTATATATGTGATATAAAAACTACAACAAAAGTTGTTTTGAGTGTGTGTAATCGGACCAGTGAGCGTAACTCCAAGACGTACGACAGCAAAACGACACTGTATTTGGTATCACTGCCACCTAACAATCCTGCCTGCAATCCTTGTAGTCTCGCATTCCCAATATTTCCTAGGACGTAGTTTATGAGTTGCACAGTTGATATGCAGGTTTCAAGACACACCTCGATCAAGGTAAGCCCTGGGTGCAACAGAGGCCAGCTCTAAATGTCAGAAAGCAGAATTGTATGCAGTCAAAAGGTTTAAACATACGAAAGCTGGTACACAAAAGGTCAGCGTTGGATCGAAGCTACTGGACTTGAACTCACGTAGAGTAATGCGGTCAGCGGTAAAATGATGGTATCAAGTTTGAGGAGGACCCTGCGCTCCGCTCTGCTTGACTCGTAGGTCGCCGGAACATCTTCAAGTTTCTCTCCCTCCACAGATCCTATCTGCGCCTTTTCGAAATCATTTCCTGTCGTGTCGGCGGCAGCAGCAGCAGCAGCATTTGTCTTGGAGTCCATGGAGTATTCGCGAGTCATGGCGACGATAAGAAATACGGAGTGAAACTAAGGGATTGCAAATACTAACTTTATAGGTTCCGGAATAGGTGCGTCCCTAAATTCACCAAAGAAACATCATGGGGATAAGTCATCAGGTGCGACAGCGCCTAGCGTAAACACCGGGCCTAAAATGTGCCTGATATCCGCGCGCTGCTTTGCGACTTTTGGATGTTCGGGAGGAGTGTCTTCCTCATGACATTCTCAATTTGGGTTTGCCATGCGGTCATCTGCCAAAACTTAAATTAAGCGTTTATCCGTGATCGCTTTCTCTAGGCTTTTCGACGACTCTTATAATATCCTGCGAAGTATCTGGAATCCGGACACATATGAGCAGCCAGGGATCTACCTCATAATAAGATCTTGTCGGCACTCAGTGCCACCGCAGATATATACCTCAATTCGTTGAAGTTTGTCCCACAATCTGTTAGTCTGCTCGTTCTTGTTCTGATATACTGGCCAGGCTTAAGTGCTAGACGTGGCATCGTGCTCCTTTGACATAGATATGTCATAGTGAGTGATTTCCATTCGACACAGACTCGAACACTCTCTATCCCCGCATGCGCGCAACGGAGGTAGCATTCAAGAAATATTGAAGGTACATTTCAAGCCTATACCTTCGTCAATTTCTTCTCGATCGTTCTAAGCGCACTATATATAATTATCGCCATAGCAGCCCCTGTGTACACCCCAATGTCCCCCGTTCCTGCTTTGGCTATCGGTCCTCGATAGAAGGCCTGGGACATGCAAGGGATGATGATCCCAAACGCGCAGAGGAATGCAAGCGTAGCAGCGATGCCCAGTGGTAGCCGGGTAGGTTGATCCCAATCCTCGACATTGTACGAGTCAAAGCGGCCTCGACGGAAAACGAAATGCTCCACAATAACAATTGCTACATACGCGAAGCTCCAGTATCCGATCAAGCCTTCATTTGAACAAGTCAGGACAT
>KN833018.1:195727-235267 GCA_000827315.1 Piloderma croceum F 1598 | reverse complement strand
GGAACCTTCTGAAATATCGGCGCAATAGTCATAAAACTTGTTCCGAATGTGTACATCGACGGGGCACATGCACTCGGGGTGGATAATGCGACGAGGACAGTGAGGAACTTGCCAAATCCACCAGTGGGGCTAAGGACGGCTGATATAAGGCCTCCGATGTTGTTGCTACCTTCAAACCTTATGTTCCAGGACGGCACAGCTGGTGCCGATGCGGTGAAAGCCGCGCCTAAGAAGTGAGGAACAATCTGTGCAACGGTCAGTGTACTAATAGGTTTCTAGGAGAAGGAGCATAGACCTACAGTGCCGCTCAAGAAAGCCAGATAAGTATACGTGAATGTCCGAAATCTACCAGAGGCTTCATCAAGGGTAGTTCTTCCAAGAACAGAAACACATACGCAGAAGCCTCCCCACTGTGATAAACACCGTAATCTGGAGTCATCGTGGACCAACTTATAACACTGGATGCCACGGTGGAAGAGTATGAGATAATGGCGGCGGCCGATACAGGCGCAGGTGCAGGCATCAGCACCAAATGCTTTCCGCCAACGGCCAGCATCACAATGAAGGTCACAACGTTGGGAATCCATGCCACACTTTCGTACCTAGAACAAGGCCAATAACTTCATGTTATCATCCAATTCCAAGTAATGCCTGGACATACCAGTGCATCGCTCGGTACCCGCAGAAAGCAACCTGTATTTGGAATTAATTCAGGCTAAAAGACGGTAAATAATGACGCTTACAGCAAGCGAGACTAGACTTATGATGACAATTCCAAGGGTATCATTCAGACGTGGCGACACGCTTGCAAGTGCCTGCCCACCAATGATGCAATTAATGATCAGCCAGCCCTGCGCAGAGAGTACATTGAAGACGCTCGGTATGACGGCGCCGAAGTACCTGGAAGTCACAAAGAGGATGAAACATATATTGCGCAAGCATAAATGTTGTCTCATACCCCCAGGAAAAACGAGAAAGAACCATGGCACGTGTTCCTAACTTTGGACCAAAAACCGCACTAAAACCTTAGTTAGATGTGCATCGTCGACGATACCCTTGAGCCCTCGCTTACAAAAATGCCGGGACGGCACAAGTTCTTCAGCATCAGCGTGTTTAGAATATCGTTTTATGTGTGAAGATGAGACATGAATAGACGCACATAATATCAACAAGAGTAATAATAACCAGTGTCTCTCGAAGCCCAAGCCCGAAGAAAGCTGGTCCAGCCGAGCCGGGAACGAAACTGAAATTTCACAAAAAAAAAATAGAATTGAGTGTATATCCTACTTCTGGAGGGTACTGCAATACCAGAGAATATTCATATTTGCAGAGAACCACACGAAGAACATCTCATATAAGCGGGTGTCAAGGCGTTGATCAAGAGGAATCGGAGCAATCCTGGCAGAGGCTTGATATAGGAGATACAAAAACTGTCAGGATAACCCACTCACCCATGTGTTTCAACCACCCAGCCCAACAGGTATTTATGTTTGCTCATGAACTGCCTTCTCGATGTCCCCGAATCGTCGTCCGACCTTGTCGTTTGCGTTGGTATGTGCTCGGATATTTTCTCGGTCATAGATGGCATGACCACAGTTGAATGCGCTGAGCGAGAGTAGTGCTGAGCTTGTTCGCTTGTACATGATTACTTCTGGTGAGTTTCGAAGCCAATGAGTATTTCAATAATGGCTAGCGCGGCTGCCTAATGTGGCAAGGGTCGAAGTCAAAAGCCTCGTGGCGTTTGATTCCGCGCGTCCGTGAGGTGTACTGAAATATCTTTTCTTCCACACCCTCTCATAATGTGAACGAAAGATTATCAATAAATCGACCCACTCATAAACAAAGCCTATCATCAATACCATCGTCTCGAATATACCGACGGTTTTTGTCTCTGTAACGGGGGCCCTCTTCGACTCGATGTAACCTTTCTTAATCTCTCCACAACATCTTTGGCCATGAAGACTGTCCCATTCTCCTCTTCGTACCGAATACATGCCTCGTCAATCGGTTCGAGAATTCGGATGTCATCCGGATGTACAGTTGTCTGATGTGACCAGCGGAATATGGTGATGAATTCATGTTTAAAAATATTCACGTCAACTGTTGTCAATGCAGATGGGGTAGTTTCGCAATCGGCGAGGGCCACTGCCATGACCAGCTGATTAGCACGCTGCTCTCGATCTTCAAGTTTGCCATGGAAGACATACCCTGCACAAGACAAACTTCCCCTTTTATGCGCGCAAAGGCAAATTTAGTTGTGCAAGGAGAAATGCTGAAGGTAGTCTCTGATGTATTGCGCGTCGTTTTGGTATGCAGCGCATGGGAGATAGACGGTTGAAAGACGACGGATGCCATTGTTTGGTTTACAAGTGCGCAGTAGTGGATTTGCGGCGGTGTCTTATACAATCTACCGCCATGCCTGTCCGCTGACGGCTTTTTAACATGCCCATGCCACGAGGGGTTAGGGGAACCCTTGTCTCCTGATACACAGCAAAATGCGGTATACAACCGAAACTCCAAATCCAAATTATTACATACAACAATACCGCCGCATTGTCCGGAATCTAACTTAGTTCCGTTGTTCCAAGTGGCCGGCGGATCTACAGGGCCTACCAAAACCTTACAATGCTGAGAAGCTGGCTGATTTATGAAACACCTGACAGGCCTAGGCCAACAAGTACTTCCACGAGAACTGTGTCTGCTTCATAGAAGGCTGGTTGGAGGCAGAAGCAAATCCCAGCGAAGGTTTATCATACGGATACTCTATATAGCGGAGCATGGCACTCATCAAATCAAGGTTTCATTGCATCAGCGTTGCGCATCACCTGCTACGATTAACTCCAGGATGCTCAAGTGACGTGTTCTCGAATCAAGGTATGATGTGATCCTGGGGCTTAGCCCCGGATGCTTGGACAGCATCATTTGGCAGCTAGCCAGAGTTGGTTGACGCCTTCAAATTGCTACGGAGTGCATGAAACGGGATCAACTCGTTGCGTCTGCGATAAGACAGCGGATAGAAGACGCTAATAATAGATCAACTCAATCGAGGTGATCATAGCTGTCGACGACAATTATTGCGAGATTGAATTCTTGGAGTCTGCAGTCTGCAGAGCGTCATAGCAAACGTCACCCGACTGCGGCCCTGTAATTTGACAAGCGCTGCAGTACTGCATGATGCATCGTGCGGTTGTTTTGCACACGTGGTTTCCACTTGTTTGTTCCTGTTATTTTCTGGTGGTATCAGCCTTTCAAACAACTTCCGAGATATCCCACAGTTCCTCTTCCTTTTTGAGCGGCGATAGCGTACTTACCGTTGCATATTTTCCATCATACATCTCCATCCACTTTGTAGACTCATCATGGGAGGGATTAGTGCTCACTAAACTCTCCACATTTCTTCACTGCAAATTGTCATTCAAGTTCGCGGATCAGACCGTAGGACTACGTATCATTATTAATATCGCACTAACTATATCTAGCTGCAACTTCTTAACTTTCCCCTCTCCTTTGGTCAGGAAGAAATGAATGTGCATCGCCACATCCTCAAGTGGCTGATCGTCCGTGAGCTATCTGAGAGATAATTTATTATTCGGTCTTCAAACATTTGACTGGATTGTCCTTTTATTTTCGAATGTTCCAGTCCCTGTTCGTAATTAAATAACCCCCTCGTTTTTCGCAGCACTGATCGACGCGACCATTGAGCACCGATCAAACAGGGTACGTGCGAACCTAGGCTCTCCTCGAAATCTCTCATCTCTGCTCGCGACACTGGAGATTGGCCGGTCGCATCGCATCATTTATGCGGCCTCTGTCGCTATCACACTCTGTGAGAAATCTGGACGAATGGGCTATCACGTTGATATCACGACAAGGAAAACCGAAGACAAGGGTTGCAATCTATTCTGTACAATGCGAAGAATGATTCAGTCTACATAATATCCGAACGACACAGTGGACAGCTCGACGAATGGCTAGTGTTAAACCACTGAAGAAAAAAATTAGTCCGAAGCCCACAACCTCTTGTGTTGATACCTACCTTGTAAAGACAACCAGCATGGAAGCGATTCTTGCATGTTCTGCAAGGCTTCCGAGGTAACGTACCATCCATGACGCTGATAATGCTTTACATTTATAAGTAAGCTGTCACTACGACGGGGGTGGATGCAGAATATTCTTACGAGTAACAAATGGCGCATTCAACCTGGCCTTCGAAATGAAGGGCTACGTTTTTCTTGAACAGACTCAGTCCATCAACGATGCGTCCATTCTAGGGGAGCGTGAATAACAGGTGCATTGTAACCACTTTTTGGCATCGCGTACCTGTGACCATATAATTTGCTGTATCCCAAAAACCCAAGCTCTCCACCTATCCTCCAGGACGCCAACCTTCTTGGTATCTTTGATTTCGATTGTATGAAGGGGCCAGTCCATTGGCATTTTGAGGGTAATCTCTAGTTGGTGCTCGTCCACGAGATATGAAGCTGTGACTTCGTTCACGGCCTGTGCAACCTTGACGGTCATGTTCTCATCTGTGAGCTCAGCCACTGTCTCCGGACTCTTGACATGTGCCAATTCGGTGCGAATAATGACAGGTGAGAAGTACTGTGACGTATAGCTGACGACACTGGAGGACAGTTGACGGTCCGTACAATCGAGAAGCCATGCGCGAATCAGAGAGGGTACCGTCAAGAGCGCTCGATAGAAAAGGTGTGAAGCAAGCAGCTGAAGACTGATTGAAGTTCCTGATTCATAAACTAAATGTAGGGTCATGAGCGCGTGCCCAAAGGTCTTAGGAATAATCTTTACAATCAAGGTAGTACTCATCTACTGCCCAGAAATCGAGCTTGAATGCCTTTTTCACGCCGTCGTATAACTCCAGGAGACCGAGAATACTCGGAACAAAGTGAGTAGCGATGATGTCGAGATTTCGAATGTGGTTGATGTAGCCGGACCTGACTCTCAAGGACTACAACGAAAATTATTAACAATGTTTACTAAAAGGGCGGAGCAAACCTACCGCATTCGTGAAAAGGTCAAAAGCAAGCAGCCAGCCAATCATATATCCGAGAATATTCTAATAGAGAATCAGAGTGGCAGTGACCGACATAGTGTCTTGGAGGAACGCACGTTTTCGTTATCCTCAAGTCCATCCCCTAGGCTCAGACTTTGCTGCAAGATATCAATGAGCTCGACTGGCAGCTGGGCCTCGACGGCATTCTCAGTATCGACGCCAAGTTCAATCACAAGGTACTCTGTTCGCTTTTTGGCCGCCTCGTGCAAAAGCTGATAAGCCATCTTCTGAACTTCCACAGAAGAATCAGTGAGAAGATGGCACATCTAAGCAGACGAGAATATTAGCATTCAGTGATGAACCATCTGCAACCAACTCACTTTTGATAGAGTGTCTCGATCTATCATCGATACTGGAAGGTCCTGCACTATCGACAAAACAAGTTCGCGGCATACAGAGCGGGGTGCAGATATTGCATCTGTTGCAGTATTTAGCGTTTGCACCATATACCACACGAACAAGTGTGACGTGCCTGACGGTTCCGCTACCAAGTCTCTTACCAGCGTCAGAATAGAAATGTGTCGTTTCTCCCAATCTGCACGAAGCGTTTTGGTGGTTAAGGCGAGATCTTGGATAGCAACAATCAATCTTAAAGTCCGTGCTAAAGCAACAAGCGTAATATCGTCCGCGAATGAGCAATTCTGGCGAATGGAAGAAATAGCGGTCAAAACTGGATGACCTCGGAAGATAACATTGACTGACCTCCAGGTTGTTTTCGATGATGTCAAACATAAATTCCCAGTGAGCACCAGAAACATTCTGTAAGAGAGGTGCGAGATGGATGAATATTAACGTCATTTCACTTTCAACCTCCTCATCGACATCTTCATCTGAGGTAATCCATTGTTGGAAAGCCTTGACTACGTTAACAGCTCTGGGTTGGGACAGGAACGCGACGTCAGACGCTGGATCAGGTGCTGTGGCGGATAATTTCCGTAAAGACAAAAGGCCCTCGGTATTCGCTTTTGTAGCTGGAATGCCGAGTAGACCGGCAGCTAGTTCATTTCTGTAACGGTCAAGGCGAGGCGGTTCCGGGGCAAACTGCGTGATGGATGACACGATGGCCATCGATGCTTGAGGAGCTGCGGCGTCCATTACATGATCAGTGCAAGTGAGTGTAGCGCAGATTGACATAATACACACCTGTCTTTTCGAGTCTTCTAGCAAGAATCATCCATTGATCGGCTTCATCCATACTGACATCAGATAGCACAGGTTGCAGAACACGACGCAGAATTCTGGAATCCATTACATTATCATCACGTTTCGAAATCGTAATGAAATCTGCGAGAAATCCACCAAGACCGCCGAGCGAAATATCGGACCTGTCTTCGCAAACAGCCGTTATAACCTTGAGATGCAATTCCCTGTTCATTGGAGATGTCAAGAGGTATGTTGTGATTTGATGAACCATCGTAATAATATTACGAAGGTCATTCCCTGAGGTGTTTTTCTGGAAAGCGGCTGACGATGCTGTAGGGATTTGGAGTAAATCATCTGCGTAGATGGACAATGCCAAGAAATGTTGTAAAGCCCAGAAATTACGTCTCGCCGCCTGTCGGTCTTCGATTGAAACCTGAAGAAGCGCGCAAACCAAGCGTGCATACGCCGAATATCCTCGGTTGTCATAGATTTGCGTGGGTTTGGGCGCATGGCGATAGACAGATGGAGGTGGAAGAAGGGGGTCTAGTACGGCAAGACTTGAGTGGATTGGATCCGAAGGCATAGCTCTCAGCATTTGATCTACTTCGCCCGGTGAAGGAAACATGTCGTGTATAATATCAACGCCTAGGACATGCCGGCTTTGTGATATTAATTGTAGAAGCTGCTCAGGACTAGAATAATAATAAGCAAAATGGATTAGTACAACGAAGAACTACTTACGTAGATCGCGCTCGAATGTCAACAATCAGAGCACGGAGCCTCTCTTTGACAATTGTGAGCACTTGCACGTGCTGTTCTGTCTGGGGTTCAGATAGCCACAATGTCCATATGTTTCGAGCCTGCTGGAAGGATGTATCGTCGTACGAGCCACAGAACGTGGGGAACAAATAGGCGAAGATGAAGACACAGGGTAACATGGAGGCTATGATTTCGATTGAAGATGCGACCGGAGGCCGGGCTTCATAAACGGCCAAAATGAAGTCTAGAGGTGGCACAAAACTTGGTAACGAGACGGCTGAATCGCGGAGGCCATGATCAACTTGACGTGTAAAAGCGGAGATGACTGTATGCAACATTGCATGAAATCCACTGTCAGAAAGAAAGTAGCCTGGCGCAAACAAGTAGCTGAGTGAACAAAATAATCATCATAAGCTGACACTCACCTGGGCTTGCCAGCAGTCGACTTAAAAGTGATACCGTCCCGTTTGGTGACGACCTACTGAGCACATTGGTAAGCGATGCCCCCACTAGCGCGTCCAATTCGTTGGCTTTGGGCTTCAGATAATCTGGAAGAGCCGCGTTGCATGAGGCGTGCAAAAGAGATGTAAGATTCGAATGAAGACGATCAGGATGTCGAACTATGCCTGAAAGCACAGCATGCCAAACTTGCAAGCAATGATCTCGGTCTTCACGACGAGAAAGGTAGACTATAATGAGCGAAGGAGAAATGGTGAGAAGCCGATACGCATTCTGCTTCACGATATCGTCCATGCGCTAGCCAGACACAGAAGACAAACGGGGAAGTTTCGTGTTCAGAAGCTTGCTGAAAATGCGAATACACACTGACCAATGAAAATTCCGGATCGAGGAATAGTTTGGGTCCAAAGGCATTGAACAAAGTGACGAGTGATATAGCACTCTTTTCCAGAGCAGATTCTTCACTTTGGTCGAGCATTAGTGCATTCTCGCATTGATCAAGAGAAAAGTGAGCGATCTCCTCGATTACTGCACTTGTCGCCAACTTTGGGCTGGTGTCATCTTCGAATAGATCATCGAATACTTTGAGCATAGTGGAAATTAGGAATAGAGGTGTTGTGTTCAGTGTCTGAAGTTCCTTCTTGATAGCGGTGGCGAGGGCATTCCAGGCTGCCCGGAACACGTCTTAGATGAACAAAATATCACCAGTTATGATAGCACAAAACAAGAAAATAAGAGTTCCTGAGCGCACCTCCATTGATTTTATTCAGCGATATCAGCGTCTGCGCCATCAGTTTAGCAGCAACATCAGGCTGAACTTTCAATTTATGCGTGACCAACTCATTCCATACTCTACCGAACTGCTCGCCGACAAGCCGTTTCGCATTTTCGGTGCCATTCACTTGATCGAGCTCCTCGCTCCCAGCATCGGCCAGTAGATCATCATCATCCACTGTGCTGCTCCGAAGACGCCGGATAAGAAAAATCGTACACTCAAGTAGAGAGGATAAGAATGCGGCAGATGTGGCTGAACGGTCGAGAGAGCTCAGAGCACGACCATCAATTGCTGCCCAGAAAGAGGTGAAGAAATCGGTGGGAGGTGCAAGAATCTATTGACCAGGTCAAGTGTATCAATATATTTATATTCATAGATTTGGGCATTGTACGTACAGGGGAAGGAATGGTTGAAAGTATGATAACAATCGTGGGATAGCCCTGAGATGGAGATCCAGAGCATCCGAGCTCCAGAAATTGCAGAAACTCCCGGTAGGCAATGGATCGGTTTGGAAAACCTGCAGGTTTAGCTTCTTGCGACTGTGAAGTAACGTCATTTGTCTCCTCGTCGCTATCCTCCGAGTTGTAGTCATCTTCATCTCTGTCTCCTACTTTGTCAGTTCCGACGAGTGTCCAAGCGCTGGAAAATTCTATGCACAAATGGTCAATTTGGGAATAAACCAACAATAGACGATGGCCCACACCTTTCAAGAAGGTCAGCAGAGGTTGCCACATCACGCCTTGAACGGCAGCATCAGGTTCAACCCAGGCGGATCGTAGCACCGCGGTACTCAAGGTAGGCAGCATTCGTTCCATCGACCCTATGTAAGGATGACTCGTTCGGTACTGGCAGTTAATTGTAGGTGGCCGAAATGAAAGCGTACCTTTCCAGTACCGGAGTAAAGCTTGTAATGTGGTCCAAGCAGACTTTCGAACAACAGGCTGATTCCATCCAAAGCTTTCCAAATCGGCAAGAGGTGATGTCTCAGCGTGATGTAGTGAGGTCCATAATGCCGGGTTGCCGAAGAGGCCCATTAGATCGTCAATAGAGTTTTCTTTGGCAGACTTAGCACGGGTTTCTGCGTGAAAGTGGTCTTTTCAGCAAAACGTAATAATAAATAGGTGGAAAATATACCCAGAACCCATGTTATAGCTCCGAATGCGCTGACTCTCAGCCTGGCTTTTCTGTCCTGCTCATTTTCATCATCTCCTTCGCCTTTTGTTCGTGGGACCGTATCCGAATCTTCTCTCTTTGTTTGAGTAGGTACGGGTCGACCTGGGATCTTCCTAGATGGTGGAGGAGCAACGACTGGCGGCACTGGATTCAAATACAAATAGACGCCACCAGGGTCAAGCAACGCTCGCTGGACAAAGGACAAGAGGGATGGCTCGTCCAGAACAAGCTTCGTATCACCGTCGCCAATCGCATCAGTCCATGATCTGTGCGCATGGGTGGACACTTGGCGATCGATATCATGAGATGCCATGCACCAGGTCCCGAGGATGGATTCAGCTTGATCGGTGGATGCTGTTTCGCGCAGGAAGAAGAATATTTGGTCTCGAACGGCAGGGATATGTAAAAGGGACATGTGTAGACTGGAAGTGAGAAGACGTATTCTCTTTGACGGGTGAAGGAATAGCGCAGGGACATGGTGGAGCTAGCCGGACGTTTGAATAATAATGATAAAATACAGCATTCGATTTGACGCACCCACACTGGCAACATGGTCACTAAGGTGCTCACGATTGGACTGTCATCCCCCTCCTTTCTCGACTCGTCCACCCACCCAGATTGAAGCTCCTCCAGCGCCCTTCTCTTAGTCACCGCGTCTTTCTTACCAAACAACCGCAGCACGACCAACAATTCTGGAGGAAGCTGGCGAGCCAACCCCATTGTATCGAGTGGATCGGGTTGGATCGGTGCAGGCTTTACTGGGGGGATATATATCTTCTGTCGAGGTTCTTTGTTCTTACCTTTGTCTTTCCCCTTCGCTTTCTTTTCCTTTGGGATCGCCTCAGGTGGTTGGGCAGGCCCTGCTGCTTTCCGGGCATGTTTCTTGCGGGTTCCAGCCGAGGCAGAGGATTTTCCTTTGGCCATGTCTGTGGGAATGGTGGTGCAAGACAAAGGATCGCAAGGTATCTGACAATAAACTGACGCAGCGCCTCCTAAAACGGAAACTCTGCGATCGCATCTCAAACTCGGTCACATGTCACATCACTTGTTGAACTTGATTGTGACGGAGCATTCGTATTTCTGTGCGTCCAGTTGCCCACGCTAAATTACGACAAGGAGGATCCCAAACGACCTCCGCAGCGGACCTAGGACCTTTGCGAAAATTTGCACCATCGCCGCAAAAAGCTCGTAAATACAAGTCCATCAAGTCCACCGGGTTGTATAAAGTAGACGAAGGTTTGTATTTGGTTGTAATTTCCGGATAAATTTTATTCGCTCACGTACATCACAAGTGTATTTAATCAGGTAAAATATATTCTGTACACTCGATGTCAAGACGCTCATCGATCTGCAGATGTTCATCTTGACATCCAAGGACCCACTGTCCAGACCTCGTTGCCCGTTTGAACGGTGGCGAGATCTAACGCAGCCAGCAGATTCTTTTGAGCACAGGTTGCAATCTAATGTATGTTCAAGCTCTCATAATAATTGTACATATGCGTTTTAACTTTTAAGCGTTACCTTATAGAACATTATTCTTACGTGGAATCAGTCGCTTGGATCTCATCCAATGTGAATCATGATCCTTCGCGCGTCGTTGGCGTTATCGATTGGGAAGGATCCAAAGCCGTTCCCCTCTGGTACTGCTTCATGTTCGAAGGTCTATTGGAAGACTATTGTGTTCCTGGTGAGGTGAGCAGCGCCTATCGTGCTCGCGTAGCCAGCGTCGTGGATAATGCAGCCTGCCATGAAGATAGTCTAGGCAGATAAGTTCTCTCTGCCGTCTCTCCATCAGCTTCCGTCATCTTTTCTCTCAGATCAGTCGACGGCTGAAGCATTGAATTAGCAGTTCAATGTCTGGCTTGCGGGTAACGTAGCATTTCATGAGCATTTCGGCGATTGCAGCACAAGCAATGATATTTTCCCGCGAATTGTAATGAAGACAGCGTCAGCTTGTATGGTCACCATCCAGCGCTCTGCAGACTACTTCTACCAATAAATTGCGTCTTTTCGCGTTGGGGGAACGTAAAACTGCGTGGATAGGTATCCTAGGTATCGAGAATTATGAAGCACATTATATTGCCGTGAAGTCTTGAATGTTGGTCCGCGCTGAGCTTCGAGCAGCTGTAAAAGAATCGAAATAGGTCTTTGAACATATACGCTGCACATATTATTACGGCAAGTGATAATGCATGACCATGATCTAGTTATGAAAGTGTCCGAGGTCTGTCTCCGGGTATCAGCGGTCCTCTTATCCATTTCTGAAAATTTCCTCCGAATGGTTTTTTTCGCATCCTTCAATCGCCCTCACCACACAACATTCGTTTGGTTTCCATCATCGAGCGTCGACCGCCAAGCTCTATTTTATGATGGTGTCGTCCATGTGGTCGAGGGCAGCGAGAGTCTGTGGTCGAGCATGTGCACAAACTTCAGCGCGACATGGCCTCACAACCATTTCCGCGGCTCACCAGGGTGAGTTTCATCGATTATAGGCTTTGAAGCGTTTTCTCACTTGTATATTGTCAGCTGTGGCACCGCTTTGCGCTTCTCATGTGCGAAGAAGTTCAGTACAAGCCCTCCAGCAAGCTCAAGCGCAGGAGGTGACAAAACACAGCCGATCTCGCACAGAACCGTTGCTATATCCAAGCTCGTTTCCAGAAGAGGGGCAAGCAGACATTGAAACTCTCCGACCTCCACCAAAAGCGCCAAAAATTGTTCTCGATTCAGGTGCACCTGCCGAACCGATGGATATGTCAAGAGACAAGGCCACCGGGCCACTATTCTCTTCTCTAAAAGACGTAGTATCTTACGAAACACTTAAAGCCCTCACCGCTAAACCATTTAATCTCGTTCACATGAGCTTAGTACAGGCAGAGGTGCTTCCTCTACTTCCCCAGCTTGCTGAGCCTTACTCGGAAGTCGATGACGGGTCACCCCGTCCACCTCGCGATTTGCTTGTCAAGGCAAGGACTGGCACGGGCAAAACTTTGGCATTTTTGGTGCCTGCTGTTGAAGCGCGTCTAAAAGGGATAGAGGCGTTCGCGAGACAGGCAGTCAAGGACGCGGGTTTGACATCGGACCAACACATGGAAGGCCGAGCAAGACGCGCGTTCACTCGTGAACACGTCGGCACGCTCATCCTCAGCCCTACACGTGAACTGGCAACACAGATCGCTAACGAGGCACTGCGGCTCACCCATTACCATAAAGATTTCGAGGTCCGATTGTTCGTTGGTGGGTCTAGCAAAAGGTTGCAGATGCGGGATTGGATGAAGGGAAGGCGGGATATCGTTGTCGCTACTCCTGGTCGTCTTCGGGACTTGCTGCATTCGGAACCAGAGGTCGCCAGGGGTATCTCAAAAACAAAGATGGTAATATCTCAATTCTTTGAAGAGTGGTGGATGCTGACACCATGTACAGTTCATTCTGGACGAGGCGGACACGCTCCTCGACATGGGTTTCCGTGATGATATTGATGCTATCGCTGATTATCTCCCCAAAACACCCGCCCGCCAGACATTCCTCTTTTCTGCAACGGTGTCCCGATCGATCCAGCAGATCGCCCGTGCCACCTTGGACCGGAACCACGTATTCATTAACACTGTGTCAGACAGCGACTCTCCCGTCCATGCCCATGTTCCACAGTACCACACCGTCCTGCCTTCAGCTTCGGAACAGATACCGCACTTACTGCGTCTCCTGGCCCACGACCAGCTCATCAACCCTGGCAAGTCGAAGTCAATCGTGTTCTTACCCACGACTAAGATGACGCAACTGTTCGCAACTCTTCTCAGGGAGTTGAGCAAAACGACTCTGCCATCTCTTAGACATAGCAAAGTTTACGAGATTCACTCGAAGCGCACACAGGAAGCTCGGACTATGACTTCTGATTCATTCAGGGCCGACAAATCCGGCTCTTCGATTTTAGTCACATCCGACGTTTCTGCCCGCGGTGTTGATTATCCGGGAGTTACTCGGGTTATTCAAGTTGGTATTCCAGGTAGCACGGAACAATACATCCATCGCGTGGGCCGGACTGGTCGTGCTGGTGCTGGTACCCAAGGTCGCGGTGATCTCGTACTTCTTCCGTGGGAGTGCGGATTCCTCACTTGGCAGCTAACAGACATGCCTTTGAAACCTCTCACAGTCAGCGAACTACAGTCCCAGGTCAACGAACTCTCAGCGAAGTTCGACGCCGATCCAAATACGTTTTTTAAAGGTATTGCTGTGTCAACTGAGACCTCCCCACGATTCGACCGCCATGGTCGCATGGTGTCGTCCGGCCCTACCATGTACAAAGCACCTTTATCTCCCACGATCGCAAACATGGGTCGATCCGTTTCTAATCTTCTACAAAACATCGATGAAGGTGCTGTGAAAGAGACATTCGCCTCATTATTGGGTTACTACATGGCTAAGTCGCCAGAGCTGAGGACGCAGAAGAGTGTCTTAGTGCAGGGTTGCAAGGACTGGACGATGGAAGCTTGTGGATTGTCTGTGCCACCTTACGTTTCGGAGCAGTTCATGATCCAACTTGGTTACTCTGATGGTCGAACCAAACGCTTTGGCTCAGCGTTTTCCTCGGCTCCTAGAAGGTCCCATACTGGAGGTAGTTCGTGGATGGGAAGGGGACAGCAACGGAATAAGGGGAGAGAGAGGGATCCACCCCAGTGGGCTATGCAGGGGCATGCTCTTGATGAAAATGATCCCGTTGGCCGACCAGAGGAGTATCGGTCTCAGCGATATGGGATGGAAGGCAGAGGTAGCCATGACCAGCGTAGCCGAGACGGTAGAGGTGGATTTGACCGACGAGATGGTGGAGAGAGTGGATTTGGCATGCGCAGATAGAGAACATCTTGTTTAATCATTTATCTCCCATAGTATTTTCAGTGTTCTCTTATGATTACAATACAGAATCGATTAGATCATGCACAACTCATCATTCACTGCTGGTTCAATCAGTTCCTTGTGCGTTTCAAAGCTGTCCGTGTCCACTACGATCGTGATGATGTCGCCTCTGCTCTGTATCACTGAAGATGATATGTAGATGGCATTCAGAGCGGCTGTAACTTGTTGAATATACAACGAACTGAATGCTTCATAGGCTGGTGCCGCCGGCCACTGACTATAGGTATCTACTTGAGAAGCCAACAAAATATGAGCCTAGGCGAACATCCAGGAATGTAAATCAGCATACAGCCTAACACATAGTACCTCCGCACGAGCCTATGTTCGCTTGATAAAACCCGGGCTTGGGCCCCAGTGGCTGCCGCTTGGGCAGCGGGCAAGAATGGCCGACCCTGAGTCGGGTGTGCTAGGATCTGCAATAGAACCTGTCTATAGTATTCACCGTCGCGATAAAACCATCGATCGCAAAATCGAGAATAAACCGCAAGCCAGCATGAGCTGCCACCGGAACGATGTTCATACAATGCAGCGGATTTGTTGTTCAATCCGCGGCAAGGCCTCTGGAAACGCGTCCGATGGGCCAGAATGGGAAGCCTCGCGATAGATATGTTGGCTCAAAACCTGCTTTAAGGGGGCTTGTAAATGGAAACTTGAAGAACCAATAGTACTGGGAAGAAGTGATATTAACCCACTCCTGGTCGGTATGAGACGGGGTACGGTTCCCATCATGAAGATAGTTTGTACGTGTCAATACCTCTCAGAGAAAGTTCGCTACGATATTAGCAAGGGGACATAAAATTTGAATATTAATCCTGGATGTAGTATAGCCTAGCTGGTCAGCTGATACAAGCCTGAGCGTCCGAGTCTTGATCCATATTGGCTGTCATCAGATGAAAAGTATGCAACATTCGTCCACATGTACGACCAATAGTCTCGCCGCTGTGATAACGAGCTATGCAAGTACTTACGAGGTTAGCCTGATAGTCTTGTGTGAGTGGTCATAGAGCCCCGTGGCTGTGCATCCTCATTCGTCTGCAACACGTCCCGGACTCCCGCAGAAATTTTCGCGACGCGTCCCGTCCTGTTTTCGTCCTCTACCACAATGACCAAGTACATCCTAGTTTCTGGCGGTGTGGTCAGTGGCATCGGGAAGGGCGTAATTGGTATGGGCCAATACAATCCAGCTCAAGGCACCGTAACCGATTGACTGTTCTCCTAGCCTCTTCAACTGGCTTGTTGCTGAAAACAACTGGTCTTAAAGTCACATCCATCAAGATCGATCCGTATATGAACATCGATGCAGGACTCATGCGGCCCACAGAACACGGTGAGAATGAGTGCGAGTAACAAGGACGACAGTGTCTAACGCTCAGGGCAGGTGAGGTGTACGTTCTGAACGATGGAGGTGAAGTCGACCTGGATTTGGGGAACTATGAGAGATATTTGGACGTGACTCTGTCCAAGGACAATAATATTACGACGGGCAAGATATATACACAAGTGATCGAGCGAGAAGTAAGTCTCGTGGGATCTGGACGTGTTTCCCGACTTATGCTCTTATCCCAGCGCAAAGGAGAATACTTGGGGAAGACTGTACAAGTAAACAATAACAGCTGGATCGAGTTTGGTTTATTGTCTTATTTCCACTCTGCAGATCGTGCCTCACTTGGTGAACGCGATCCAAGACTGGATAGAACGCGTTTCCAAAATCCCGGTGGATAACACAGGAGAAGAGCCAGATGTGTGTATAGTCGAGGTATGTCCGTTTCAACTATTTCCCAGTCATAATTCATCATGTTTTCAGCTGGGCGGTACTGTGGGTGATATCGAATCAGCCCCGTTTATTGAGGCAATGCGCCAGTTCCAGTTCCGCGTAGGCCACGAAAACTTTGCCCTGATTCACGTGTCCCTCGTCCCAGACATGCATGGCGAACAGAAAACGAAGCCAACACAGACCACCGTACACGCTCTGCGTGGCCTCGGTCTTCTTCCCGATCTGGTCAGTTTAAAAATGATCGATATTTTGTATCGAAACTTGATCTGTTTGTCAGATTGCATGCCGCTTGCTTGTTCCTCAACCACTTTCATCCGCTACAAAAGACAAAATATCCATGTTCTGCCACGTCTCGTCGGAGCAAGTATTCGGCGTGCACGACGTCTCGTCCGTTTATCATGTTCCACTCCTCCTCCAATCACAAGGCATTGTGCCTTACCTCCGAAAACGACTTAATTTGGACAGCTTGAATATTCCCAAAGAAATGATTGACAAGGGGATATCACTTGGGAACCGGTGGAAAGATATGACAATAAGGTCAGTGGCGACTTCGATTCGTAATCTATTTTATATTCTGAGCAAAGCGATACAGTCAAGACCGCCTGTTTGACAAGGTTAACATCGTCCTCGTCGGAAAATACACCGACTTCAAAGACTCTTACACCTCCGTGGTGAAGGCTCTGGAGCACTCTGCTTTCCGAGTTCAGCGGAAACTCATTCTCCAGGTTGGTTTGCAGTCCTATGAAGGTTGTACCGTCATCTTATACTCGTCGTTATTTCCAGTGGGTGGAGTCGTCAGATTTGGAACCTGATAAGCAAGAGTCAAATCCTGCCAAATACCACGACGCATGGAGAGCTTTGGTGGGAGCAGGGTATGTTTATTTGGTCATTTTTGCTCTTGACCGTCGCAACTCACTGTCGCAAAGAGGGATTCTTGTACCCGGTGGCTTCGGTAAGAGAGGTACTGAGGGCATGATCTTGGCAATCAAACGGGCAAGGGAGCAGAAAATCCCTTTCCTGGGTATCTGTCTTGGATTCCAGCTGGCTGTAATTGAATGGACCCGCAACGTCCTCCAACTTCCAGGTATCATTTGAGTCGCACATCCCACTATCCTTCGCTGATTTGTGAAATCAGCACAATCGACTGAATTTGACGAGAATACGCCCAATCCTGTCATCATCTTTATGCCAGAAATCTCTCGCACTCACATGGGAGGCACGATGCGTCTTGGCCTAAGACCCACTGTCTTTGAACCCGGAACTGAAAGCTGGTCGAAAGCACGTAGATTGTACGGCGGAGCAGCTAAAATCTGGGAAAGGCACCGGCATCGGTATGAAGTCAACCCCGAGTACGTCGAGAAGCTGGTTGCTAGCGGACTGCCCTTTGTCGGGAAGGATGAGAAAGGAGAGAGGATGCAAGTTTTGGAATTGAAAAGTGTGTACTTATGGAACTGGGCTGGGCCGACACTGATGTGTGCTGTTATAGATCACCCATTCTTTATCGCTCTTCAAGCTCATCCAGAATTCTGTACACGTCCACTCAACCCTTCACCTCCCTTCCTTGGATTAGTGGCGGCGGCATGCGTCCCATCTATTCTCGAGGAACAGCTCGAGTCTCAGGTGCGGACGTTCCGCCCACCGCACCCTGAGGGCGCAATGGTAAGTGAAGATGAGCTCAGAAGTAATACTCAGGAACACGTGCTTGGAGCTGGAGGCTTGTAGTCTAGATATTTGTGGCGGCTAGATGGATGTTCGTTCTTGGGGTTCGGAATCTAGATTGCTTGAATAGAGCGTCTCGTGATGGAATTGGCAAATACTGCGCAGAATACGTTTTCCTGATCATCGATAGCACGGGACTTCGTAATCACTATCTATTTTACGACATGTGTATGTCAGCACAACTCTTGCTCCTGACATATAATGTTGCTTTTCTGACCACCAATGCTCCCCTTGCATTTAAATCATTACGTTCGGCTTTTCAAGTTGAGCTCAGCCGGCATTGCTTCCTCAAAAATGCCTCCCAAGAGATTCTTGGCGGCCAAAGTAGCCATACCCAGCCGTGTTTCCAACGTTGCACTCCCAATGTGAGGCAAAATTACGCATCTGAAGTGATCAGAGCCCTTAGAGTTGGGCCTGAGCATTGACCGAAAGTAACTCACCTTGGCTCCTTGACAAGCGGGTGATCGGCTGTGACTTGCGGTTCACCTTCCACAACATCCAGGCCGGCTCCCCATATTACACCCTGGTGTAATGCCGTTGCAAGTGCTTCTGAGTCGACAAGGGTACCTCTACTCGTATTGACGAGAACAGCGGTTTTCTTCATCTTCCCTAAAAAGTCCGCGTTCACCAGATGTTTGGTCTGTTCCCCTCCCGGCGCCAGCACAAATACGACATCGCTGTCCTTCGCAAGCTCGTCGAGATCTACTCGTTTGACAGAATTCAAACCATACTTCGTCATGAGCTCAGCGTCCAAAGATGGTTTGGGCGGAGAGGAAGGGTTAGCATAGTAGATGCAGTGAGTGACACCCAACGGTATCAATCGCTTGAGGGTGGCTTGCGCGATACGTCCAAAACCTATGAAGCCCATCGTTCGGGTCGGAGAAACAGGAGACGCGCTCAGCTGTGGTCCACAGAAGCCAAATGGGGACCAAGGGCTGTTCGGCCACTATACAGACATAAATCTTGAGTCAAAACAAGGGAAATGCTAATATGTACCTCCCCGTTTCTGACAAGTGACATTGTCTCAGCCCCATTACGGCCGACCATGAGAGCCAACATTAGAGACAGGTCGGCGACTGGGCAAGTAATGAGTACGCCTCTAATTAAATACAACCTTCGGTTAGCTACCAGCATCCGTGAGGACATCGGGGGTATATCCCAATTTGACACCACGTTGGGATATAGCGGACAAATCAATATGTTCTATTATTGAACTCAATGAGCAAGTCAGCAAAGTGTGTCGTTATTACACACCGTAGCCCACTGACATCGTGGATATAACCCGCAAATTTGGGCCAGCTGCTTTGTGTGAATACAATGAGAACGCGGTATGCTTGCTGATGCATACCTTTATCAAGGAGATCGGGGGTAATCTGTGGTCAACGTGTGAGAATATCACAAAGATTAATTCAAAGAACTTTGCCCAGCTCACTGTATCTGATAACATGACGATGATGCCGGAAGCACCGGGAACCTGATCCATGAGCCAGCTTCTGTCACAAGCTCGATCATCAGGCCACACAACTAGCTGAATTATCATATTACAATGTTTGATAACACGGATGCCTAGTCAATTAGAAGAACCACACGCACATCAATATCACTTCTTCGTAGAAGAGGCATGGCATCTGGACCCAGATCTCGACAAACAACGACTTTATGACGGATACTGCGGAAATCGTAGTTTCAGAGTGTCGAGTATGCAGACAGCACTGAGTTACCTAGCTGAAGACATGGATGTTCAAACGTTCAACTTGAAGTTGGATTTACAACCCTAAGCGCGTCCAACGCGGACTCATGCCCACGGCCCGTCTGAATCCTGGACCGGCCCGCCGTAGGAACTCAGCAATCACGATAAACAAATGCAGCATAATTCTATACACGCTGGACATGTTGAATTTGCTACGGATCAGCGAATGAAATTTGGACAAACTAGAATCTTGAACGCTCTTACTACATAGCACGATCTGGGGGCAGTTCATCTCAAAGGCATACCAAAAGTCCTTGTGGTGTGGTAGATAGGTAGGTTTATTCCGGGGCGGTCCCGTTATACTACTCAATGAGAATGACATCCTACAAAGACATGCACAAAATCGCAGTGCAGGATGAAAAGGTGAACGTGAAGGACAACGAGGAGCTACCACCGGAGAGAACTGGAAGAAATACAAGTCGGACTGCGGGCTAATTACGAGAGGCCCTTCCGAGTGCGCAAAATTCGACCTTCGTCGAAAGGACCCCGTTATCAAGCATTTGTAGCTTAATAACTGGGTACGGTTTTGGTATTTCCTGATCCTCCTAGTCAGCCTATAGTGTGCTCTCTTTAGATGCTCACGTTCGTCGAGCTCGATGGAAGGTTACCTACACACGCCGTTCGCCATTCGGACAATGAAACCGAAAAGGGCCGAATTCTGACCTTTCCAACAAATGATAAACCCAAATTCTGAGTCACTATGATCTTCTTCCTTACCACACTCCAGTTTTGTTCGCTGCACCTGCGGTGAGCAATATGAGTACTTCTACTCACTTGGGTGTCTGGGATCCAACACTGACGTTTCCATGAATCCAATCTCTAGACACCGAAGCAATCGATGGCCGCATGTTGTTTGCAATCCCAAAGAAAGGTGCGTCCGGCCTCCAGATACATATTATCAAACTCTTTCTCAGACATGCTGCGTAGGCAGACTTCACGAAAAATGCATCGAATTGTTGGCGGGTGAGTCAATCCGCTGATCGGATGGATAGAAGAAGCTGAGCATTGACGCAGGTGCGGATATCCAATTCCGGAGACACAACAGACTCGATGTTTGCCTTGTTATGAATCATCCAATTGCTCTGTGTGTATATCGGCAGAGTTGCGATATCATCCGGATCTGACAAGATTACAGTGTTTTCCTCCCTGCTGCTGACATACCATCTTTCGTCGGAGAAGGCAATGTCGATATTGGCATCACAGGTCATGACGTGATCCTCGAGGCGAAAATGGAGGGGCGTGTCACTGAAATGCAGCGCCTCGGCTTTGGAAAATGTGCATTACAGGTCCAGGTTCCTGAAATCGGGCCGATTAAAAGTGTGGAAGATCTTGCGGGAAAACGCGTCGTAACAAGCTTCGAGGTATTGGCTGGAGAGTACTTTGATCGGCTCGATGATCGCCTTCAGATTACCGGCGAAAATAAGACGAAGATCGAATATGTTGGTGGTAGTGTGGAAGCTGCGTGTGCCCTTGGGCTGGCAGACGGCATTGGTGCGTTTTGGACAATTAAGTGATTGTTGAATCATCCTTATCATATTTTTGCTAGTTGATCTTGTTGGTGCGTTTTAACTTTTAACTAGTTTTCTGGTTCTTCTGTTGAGCCTCTTGCAGAGTCCGGAGACACGATGCGAGCGGCAGGCTTGCACGCCATAGCTACCCTTATCCAATCCGAAGCCGTCCTAATTAAATCAACCGTGCCCAAAAATCCCAAAATCGTTCCTCTCATCGACCTCATTGCAAGTCGCATCGCAGGCGTCGTAGCCGCCGGCAAATTCGTAATTTGCAGCTACAATGTGTCCCGGGACAAATTGCATGCTGCGCTTATCATTACCCCTGGCCGAAGGGCGCCGACGATCAGCCCATTGGAAGAGGAAAACTGGGTGGCTGTGAACAGTATGGTCGAGAAAAACAAGATGGCAGCTATTATGGATGAGCTGGTGAAAGTTGGCGCGGAAGATATACTAATTTTCAAGTTGGACAACTGTAGAGTTTAATATGCTGTGAATATTTGATCAAGTAGATGTGCTGAACTCGGAACGTGACATTTCCTCTTTTACTGAGACCCGCGCGCATAAAAGATAGTTCTGACTTGCTGCGTGTGGTCTCACCTGCAACCGCCTGCAGTATTGTCACTAACCAGGGGATGTCAGACTCTGGCTGACCCGGTCAGTCGAAACAGAGGTCGAATAGTATTCCCCTGAGCCATCTGATGTGGGTGTTCCTCCATTATTATTCCCGCCCGGGTTAGTGCTAGCGTTCCTCGATTGCACCATGGCATACATGCCATGTTGGTGTGCATGTCACGCACATCACATCACATGCCAAAGATGATCAATTACAGCGAGGCGGAAGATACACTAAACCAGCCAGAAGGCGACAAGCAGACCGAAGTGTATGTAATCAGATCCAACGGAGAACATGATCAAGCAACCGTAAGCAAACGCAAGACACAAGCAACCGTCAAATATAGAAGTAGCAAATAGAACTCCACGAGGACGATTGATTGGCAGCGTACTCAGCACCGCCGATCACGGGTACGCGAACAGCGCCGTGCGCACGAATCAGGGAGGGGTATCATTGGTCAATGTCCAAATGGCATAGTTGTGGCGACAGGGTGGAGGGCTTCTGGATGGTCATACGGGGACTTATCCGGTTCGTCCATCGGGAGAGTAAGAGTAGGGGGCGATATCGACAATAGTCCGGAGGTGCCGTCCTGCAAGAAATAATGTCTAGAAAAAGAGACGATGAGCAACAGGAGTCAAGAATCCATTGGACTCACCGAGAACCTGAGGTAAAATTGAGAGATGGGCGAGATGCTTCAAGCTATCCCGCCCATCCCTCTGCCTACGGGCACGTCGGTCAGAATGTCACTACCCATATGAACGTAAAATAACTCATCTTTCGTGATTATCTTTGCTAAAATGCGAGCAGAAGATATCAGCAGAGCAGCTGATACTGAGGGCAGTAGAGTCAATGCACAATTCAGAAGCTATGGAAATTCGATAGCTCACGTTGACGTTGGCCACTGAGCTGACTTGCAATATTTATTTTCGCCTCTGCTGACTGATGGATATCTGTCACAATAATCATCAGCACACAGGATCCGAGGTCCGCGTAGATTGTTACTTACCCACCCGACCCCTTGAAATCAACAGTTATCCCGATGTCGTCCGTGTCGAGCCCGAGTCCCATCCAATATGCCCTCCGTGTCGCCGATGCCATCATTTCGTTGACCTTTACCTGTACTCACCTAAAACCTGCGCAAGGAAACTGCTGCAGCCCGAGTCAGTTAGCACCTTTCCGCTGCTCGACGATGGGTTGTCTTCGTCGGTCAGAATATGCGAATGCAAACGTGGAAATACGGAAGCAAGAAATCTTGAATCATATTACGTGAGAAATCGGACTTCGTCTTGAAAGTCCCGTCATCATCTCACTTCCCAGTGCTTCACGAATTTGATGCAAAGACCAGCCGACTTGCGTCGTAGTAACTGGTCACCCCTGGGCTGATTATCTTGTTAGACAACTCGCAAAACAGGCATCTCAGGGCACTCACAGTCACTATCTCTCGCCCTCACGATCGAAATCGAGTACAACGATAAGGAATCTAGCTGTCGCGCGATAACTGGATATCTGGAGCTTGCACAAGAATTCCTCGACGCGCCGGATGCAGCACGGAATTCATTTATTTGGATTCCGCCCGTATTGTGATTCCTGCAATTGGCAAACATCTGGATCCAGGCTGAATGAGTCCCGATGTGACTTCACGGACAATCCCTCGCTGTACCTGAATAGTTTTACCTTCCCTCTTCTCTTCTCGATCCGCGTCTTGGGTGCCGATTAGTAAAACCGACCAAAAAATGGAACTGGCGCTCACCGCACTGCTGTGCCGTTTTGCTTGTACTGCGACCGTTTCTCTCACAATACTGAAAATGAGAGGACGGCAGGGCTTGCACAGCTCGTTGCCCATCTACTTGTCGGTTCTTCTAGACGCTCGGCCCTCTTTAGTGACCTTGTGATGTGTATTGTCAATTCTGTCCGTCCGTTTCTAACTGATATGCAGCGCCTGTCAGTAAAGCTCGTCAGGTACCATACACACTCACTGTCATCACTCCCCAACTAGTGTATCTTCCCACCGCGCCTACACCCGAAACCCCCACCAACCCCTCACATCGGTTGCGGCTGTGATGGGAGATCATCTTCCGGCCCCATGGCTGCCAGACTCCTGATCAACTTTTCATCCTGCTGATCTTGGCTGAGCCACTCATCTCCTAGGGAGACGGTAGACGAGGATGACAGAGATCGCGGACTTTCGGCGGCTGTGGATGAACTTGATTCCCCGGAGATGTCACCCCACCCAGCGGGTGTCGGCGAGAATGGTTCGCTGAAGGCAGGCTCCGTCGCCCAAGACGGTTCTGTCCATACGGTGAACTTTTGAGATTCTGCCAGGTTATCTTCGTTTGGCAGATTGTGGTCTCTTTCACGGTGTGGTGACGCTCCACGGCTGTTCTCGGGGGTTGAAGATAAATCCTTTGCCTGAATGTCAATATCAGCACGCGCTGACGGAGACCACGGGGATTGGAGATCATAATCGCCAAAGGAGGTTGAATCATTTAGCGCTGTATGATAGAAGCGCGAGGATGGCCCAGCTTCCAGGAACGGTATGTCATCTTCGTGGGCGGAAGCTAGCAAAGCATTGACGAATTCCTCAACCCATTTTGGGTTGTCAATACTCATGCGGTCAACGATTTTCTGAGCGCCTTCCCAGTCAAATGACCGCGAAAAGAATTTGTATTGGTGCTGGATATCCGTCTGATCTGCAAAGCGAACCATCATTGCTGCTTTATCCGCGTTCACCATACATTGCTCCCATGTCCTTCGGGCGGCGGCCCAGAAGCTTTCGCTATCGAAGATTCCTGCGGGGGACCACTCGCTCTGAGGATAATTGCTGCCGTTGATCGCGCCGCTTAAGGGTGGTATCGGTGGCATGTTGTCAGTGGAGGATTTGTACTCCATCGCACCTGGACCAAGGGCACCGGAAAGGGTGTATGAGAAAGTGTTCTCTGCGATATATGCTACCGCCGCGAAGCTGGTGGATGACACATTGTTGAAGGGCTCGGAGCAATCAGATGATATGTTGTCTGGCATGGTGTGTAGGGGAGAAGCCGCCGGATATGCAGGAAGTGTTCCTGTTTCAAACTGTACAACATCGTGCCAGCCGCTGTCGAGGCTCTCCGGATTTCGATGTGCGTCGATGGACATATCTCCTGATCCCAGTATATATTGCTGAGCGTCACTGTCGGTATGTTTGGATGCTGACAAGCTTAAATCGGAGAACGATGGTCGTGTAGGATTTCCACTAGGCGGCAATTCAATCTCATGCATTTGTTCCATGTTTGTGTCGCCATGCTGGTCGCCAGTGGACAATTCACTTTGTCCTTGCCACATGGTCTCCGAAGGTATGAATGCCGTTGGCGGATTGGCGGGTACGAGCGGGAATTGCTGAGCGTCCTGGCTGCGCCAAGCTGCATCATTGCAACTCAAAGGATCTGTCTCGACTTTCTCGCCAGCGGGCGCCTCTCGCGCCTTCCCGACTGCGCAATTGCAGCCCTGGCAATGGATTGGTTGAGACATTGCTACTCGAAGGATATTGTTCTCCGCTTCCAGCCCTTCGACTTTAGCCATCAAATCCTGGATGTAAAGGAAAAACGCGTTGGGCTCTGGGACTGGGGCTTCGAGTTCGGTACTGGGAAGCCCTGCTTGATCCAGTGTGAATCTCACGTCTTGTGGATACCTGTTATAAGCCTCCTCCGTCCACAGCCCGTGCGTCTCCGCCGCTATCTCGTCTCCAGATGCGCATTCTTGCCCGAGGAGATATGTCGCATGCATCTCCTTTTCTTCTATGTCTTTGCTTGCTTCCTTAATCTCGCAGCCATCAGCGCGAGCCCGACACGATTCACCGTAGTTGATGGTGCCTCTCAAACCTCTTTCATCTTCTCCATCCACCGTCTTAGTTGCCGACGAGACCTCAATGTTGGAGTTCAGCTGGTGTTCGAGTGTTTCGGAAGGTTCAGTCTGTAGTCCAATGTCGGAGCAGGAATACGTGGGCATGAGTGGTTCAGAGATTCCGGCCTGTACTCCCACTTCAACGGTATCTTCATCGCATTCCGATGTAGTTTGTATCCCGACTTCAACATAGAGTGTCTTCGCCACTGGCACAGGCGCAGCATCCACTGCAGCGTCTGCAAAGGTGGCGGTGGTGCAAGTGGACAAGTCAGCCTGAATACCGATTTCAATCGTTTTTGCATCGGTCGCAGAATCGACAGTGACAGCGTATGCTTTGGCATCGGTGACGATCTCAGGGACACTTCTACGGGCTCTGCAGAATTCTTTCCAGTAGGATGGTCGCTCGCCACGGTCTTGTCTTCTACGTTCTTTTCTTAGTCTCTGCCTTCGTATCGAAAGGCGCATTTGTTCCCTGTAGATGGCTTAACCAGCAGGTCAGACTAAGTCAAAAATGACATACCCTTTTGGAACAAAATACGGAACACGCGGACACAAAGGTCCGCATGGCATGATGGTAAGATCCTCACGCCTGTGCCATACAAGCTCCATCGCCAAATTGTTACAGTTTACAATTTTGGGGCTTGAATCCATTTTGTCGATGGGGGTTGTAATTTGGTGGCACTATCGCACTTTAAGCATACGCTCACTTCATGTAAGTGCCGACACACTCACGTTGGGTTTGATGTATAGATGCTGATATTCTCTTGACTCTTCTAGGTAACTGTTTGTTATCGAAATCGTGCTTCCCGCCATTTCTTCTCAGTGGCGCCACACGCACAATCAACAATAATTCGTCTAAGCCAAGGACGATACATACCTCCGATTGATTTTAATATCTCTGTGATAGCCGACCTGAATGCGGAGGATCCGTTCTGAGATCAGATTCGCTCGCGATGGGTAGACGATGAATTGTCCTACGGGAATTGCAAGATGGTGGCAACAATTCAGTTCGGGTGGGTGGCTATGGATGTGAGTGGGACAGTATAAAGTGCAGAGATGTTGGAGACGATTGATTTGTTGATTCTCAGCCGATGGGAGGAGCTGAAAGGAAGTTCTGGTGTGCTTGTGCCACTGGGTTAAAAGTAAGAAGACAAGCGGTCAAGTGGCAGTGCATCCAATTTTTGATCGCCATTGTGCATCTCCCGCTTTGCACCACTTATCGCTCTTGCTATCCTACGCCTGTCCTTCAAAACATAAATCGCTGCGACTTTGCTCCAGATGCGAACAGTGCATATGGTCATGATATTCGGGTGCCACCTGGCGCTTTCGCTTTACTTGTGAGTCCCTACGTTCATTGACTAATCTTATGATCATCCTACCAACCGATCTCCAGTTTACCATGCTCGATGGCTCTTACAACCAACACACATACTCTGCAGACATACTCACTGCTATTCGCCATTGTATTTTCCAGATCGTATGCATGTTCCCCAATCTCGGCTATGTTATTTAGCTTTCAAGCCGAAATTAAGAGGTTTGGGGCGCATTTCTATATGCCACAGCTGATGCTGTGATCCTCGCTCTTAAATCTTTTGCGATCGTTGTGGACAGTGCCTTTGCTCACCACGTACCAACTTTTCTAGATATCGAAAATTGGACACTGAAATGAGTTAAACCTTTCAGTGACCTCATAGAGAATCAACTCGGAAGGTGGATAACAACTTGAATTTATCTAATGGCGACGCAGAGACCCTTGCTCGTCATTTATGTTTTCGTGGTTGGAGTTGTTAGCAATCCGGCTATCCGGCCCGCCGGCCATGCCACCTCAACGATTTTCGAGACAAGCATTCAAGCATCAAACACTGTAGAGGGAGCAAATACTCTTCTATAAGTTATTTTCCGCCCCACTATTAAAATCATGCTCATCTGTTGATCAATTCTTTGAAGATTACGCGTGTGGCGCACGAGGAGGCAAAGTCAGCGCCACACGTGATAAAGTGCTTTATTATCGCAGCTGAAGGCGAACTTTGTAGCATGCAATGTCTTGTAACACCACGCGATGTATTACGGCAATTGCCTCTGGAACTGATGCAAATGATATCTGTGTGCTGCTGACATCGCAGTAGTTTCGGGGAGTCCCGACGCCATTTCTTCATCTGTCTGAACAAAATATCTTTTGGCCAGTGGAAACTACTCTTTTGCTTCGTTATAATTAGATCGGCACATTGCACTTCTTTCCATTATGATCCCGACCTGCATGCACATAATTTAGCATCTATTGTTGTGACGTGGCCAGAATAGACAAATTCAAGCAAAGTTACTCCAATCGATTGAAATCCAGGCAATTTCATTTCTGTCTGCATCATGATATGACGTTGATTAGTGGGAAATCCGAAATTTTCTACCGGTTCACATCGATCTCTATGGGGTTGAACGCTGACCATATTAATATATTTGGGAGCTGAAAGTTGGATATTTGCAGCATAATTAGAAAGGTAAGGTCACGCACGAGAAGAACATGTGTAAACCGTCATGGACATGGCAGTTCAAGAAAATATATGAAGTTATGAATGCATTGGATCAACTATCCGCGTACGACACCCATGGTGTTTGTCTTACCAATGTGTATTTGCTCCTCGATTTGCGTTGAAATAAAGCTTGCTGACCGATTAAATAGTCAGACGGCGGCGATCAATTGGTCACCTTTACTTATAATATTTTGGGTGCTGACAGACTATAGCAAAAATGAATCCTTGGTTAATGGTTCAAAATAACAAGCAAATGTCTGGGAAGTGTTTACGATTGTTTGATTCTGAAGCCGTCGCCTTCCGACACCGTGATTCAGTGTTTAACTTCAAGTCCAATTCACTCAAATTTGACCGTCTATTATCATGATCCAGACTGGTCTCATTCAAAGCGCACACAATGATCTTGTCACGCACGCGGCCTATGATTTCTACGGACTTCGGTTGGCTACCTGCAGTTTGGACCAGAGGTAAGTTATGTTCGTAAAACGCGTGACTCCATGCCTTATTGCTCTTCTAGAATTAAAATTTGGCAGCTAGACGAGAGCAATGGAAACTGGGGTGCTGAAGATGATTGGAAGGTATGAGCTAACATTTAAATGGTGTTCTGCACCTCATCTGAGCATGTTCAGGCCCACGATGCTGCCGTCTCAAGGGTTTGCTGGGCTCATCCGGAATTTGGCTCCATCATCGCATCTTCGTCTTTCGATCGCACTGTGAAAATTTGGGAACAAACACCCATGGGTGCACAAGAAAACCCCCAGCCAATAAATGGGACACAGCCTGCATCTGTACTTTCTTCGCGTTGGGCTGAACGCGCCATGCTGATTGATGCGAGAGGGACAGTTAGAGCCGTCGAATTTGCACCTCACTATTTTGGTTTAAAGTTTGTATGTCAATGCATCCAGCTATTTACAGGCACTTTGAAGCTAATTGCGTCCAGGCTTCGATATCCACAGATAACCACATACGCGTGTATGAATGTCTCGAACAGCCCTCGCTCGCAAATTGGCTGCTTTCCGAAGAAATTGATATTCTAGCCCTCCCTTCGACATCTTCCCCTTCCTCTGTTTCATTGGCCTTTGCCACTCCCACACAAACAAGCGCGACCCTCGAAGGCGCGTCTGCTTCACTTGTCGCTCAGGCATTGCAGCAAAGTCAGTCACAGACTGGCGTACAGATCCGGCCGGGTATGGGTAATCGCGAAGCAGACGGAGGGTGGTGTCTCTCGTGGTGCAAAGATCGGTACTGGGGAGAGGTTATCGCCGCTGGGTGTGGCATCGGTGGGACTGTCAAGGTGCCTTTTCCCCCCCGCATTTACTCCGCCAGGTCTGTTTATCAAATTTCGGCAGATAATACAGTTATCACCTTCGCGTCGGCCCACAACCCTGCTTGTTCTTGACCCCTCACCCACGCCCTATGCTGATGAAGGCACCCCTCCACCCGCGCCCGCACCTTCAATCACGATACCAGCAACATCGACAACAAATGACTCAGACTCCACCCCTGCGCCATATGCGATCACTTCCATCGCATGGGCTCCGTCATGTGGCCGGTCGTATCACCTCATAGCCACGGGGAGTAGAGATGGACACGTTAGGATCTGGAGGGTCAAGCCCGGCGATGAAGGTGGGGAGCCAGAGGAGGGTGAATCAGAAGGAAAATGGACTGCGAGCGTTGTTGCAGATTTTGACCATCATAAGTGGGTCAATTTCTTTTCTATAATTTGTCGGTAGTGGGTGACTTATATTCTGTACTTTCAGGTCTGCCGTTGGCAGTGTTGAATGGAACATAACCGGTACTGTCCTATCTTCGGCAGGCAACGACGGTCGTATCCGACTCTGGAAAGCAACTTCGGGAAATGTGTGGAGACCCGCAGGCAGCATAGGCGTCGAGCAGACCGAGGAACAACAGGATGCGGATGTCGACATGGATGATAATGCTGCTGCCAGTTGATACGTGTAGGCCTGTCGGATCCGTTTGCAAGTTCCGGTCATAGTCATATGATCTTGCAGGTTTCCGTGTGTGAAGGTGAAGCTTTAATAACCGAGTGATATCCAATTGTGCAGAGACGGAGGAGGGATGCTATTTGTCTGAATACACTGTTTTACACTGATACAAATATATCAAACTATTACATAGCTATTCTGAAAGTTTATATCAGACGCCTATTTTTGAATTGCACAACCTGCGCACAATGTGACCAGACAAGATTATCACGTGTGCATTTACCACCAATCACCTTGTTGCTTCATCGCGTCGGCGACCTTGATAAATCCGGCGACATTAGCACCAGACAACAGACTGGGTAATACGTTGCCGCTGCTCAGGTCCTCCCCGGAGTGTTTGCTGCCTGCGTCCAAGCAGATCTGTACCACCAAAATAACTACAATCAGAAATTCGACCAGAGGTCGTAGGGATAGTTACGCACTTTATAGCACTCCGCCATGATCCCTTTCAGTTTTGCGTCCACTTCAGCGGGTGTCCACGAAAGACGTTGGCTATTCTGAGCCATCTCAAGCCCAGACACCGCTACTCCTCCTGCGTTGGAAGCCTTGCCAGGTGCATACCAGACGGCATGAGGACCGCCCTTTTTGCGGGAGGCCTCAAACACGTCGATGGCTTCTGCAGTGCAGCCCTACGAAATCATCATGTTTAAATTTTAGATGTCGGATTTCCAGGAAGGAATGTAATTTACCATGTTGGAACCTTCAGCGACTATCTTGACACCGGCAGCGACGAGTGCTTCTGCTTCTTCTTTTGATACTTCATTTTGAGTCGCACCTGGGAGTGCAATGTGCACTTTCGAGAGAAGTGTCCAGGGGCGCTTGCCTGTCGGAGATACATATCAGCACTTGACACAATTTTATATGATAGAGCTAGGACTCACCAGCATGGTATGTATATTCTCCATCACCGCTGAACCCTTCCAAACTGCCACCCTTCAATTTGAGCGCACCAATTCGCTTGACAGCCTCCCGGGTGAAGCCAGTGCCTTCCTTCGCGATCAACGCGCCCTTTGAGTCGGAAAGCGAAACGACTGTTGCTCCAAGCTCCAACACTTTGAAAGCGGTGTATTGCGCGACGTTTCCTGACCCAGAGATGGCTACGAGGGTCGCTTTGTTGGACAAGGAATATTGAGGTGCGGCTTTTGCGATCATCTGGGCCAAAAAAAAATAGCCACTATATCAGCATGTTTGCGGGCGGTAAATGAGTAGCCAGGAACTCACATGCTCGACGTAGTATATGACACCATACCCAGTTGCTTCGGGTCTGATGAAGCTACCTCCCCAATTGAGCCCTTTCCCAGTCAACACTCCTACCCATTCATTCCTCAATTTCTTGTAAGCGCCAAACATATACCCAATCTCCCTCGCCCCAGTGCCTATATCGCCAGCAGGCACATCCGTGTCCTTGCCGATGTGCTTGCTCAGCTCAGTCATGAACGACACGCAGAATCGGCGTATTTCGTTGTCTGATTTGCCCTTGGGGTCAAAATCGCAGCCTCCCTTGCCTCCACCCATGGAGAGTCCAGTTAAAGCATTCTTAAAAGTCTGCAAAGCCCAAAATAATCAATACCGAGAGAGAGAGAGAGAGGAAGGAACGATAGATCGTGGACGCACCTGCTCGAAACCGAGGAACTTCAATATGGAGAGGTTGACGGAAGGGTGGAGGCGCAGGCCACCCTTATAAGGGCCCAAGGCAGAGTTGTACTAGGAAGGTGGAATGAATCGGTAAAGCAGCTTGCCCGTTGCTGTAGCAGGTGCTTACTTGTACACGATAGCCACGGTTCACTTGGGTTTGACCTTTGTCATCTTCCCAGACCACACGAAACTGGATGATTCGCTCGGGGATCTGAACGACAGCGAGGGCTTTGCGGTAGGCTGGGTTCTGTTTGAGGAAAGGGCCCAAGCTGGTAGTCAACTCGTTCAATGCCTGTACACATGTTAACACCGACACATGCAGTATTCGCGTACAATACGCGCACCTGCTCGAATTCTGGTTCAGAAGCTGCGACCATTGTGTAATGTGAGTGCGCGGGAGGAAGTGGGAGGTGATGATGAGCTCACCACTAGAGCAGGGACTCTTATAGCAACTAATGTCTTATCAGTGGATTTTCTTATCTTTGCTACAGTCGACAGAATCCGGCTGTCACTTGAGTGCCTAGCAGCTGAATTCCGAGTCACGTGCACCTCGGATTGGCTATCCCGAATACCTCGATGTTTCCGAAGGCTCCTCGGACGTCGCACAGCAAATGACGGGAGTCATGCGGAAAAAAAAAAACAGTGAGACATGGCTGTTGAATCTGTAGCGCGACGTTGACGGAATGTCGAAACCATCGACGCCAAGCGCAGCAAGGCAGCTGTTCCGGCTACTTCCTTCCTGTTCCTAGCCAATGAGAGGCCAACGGGTTATAGAAACACATTTCAATTCTAGATCCGGAACAAAAAGTGCCATCCACGTACCGACAATAAATTTTAGAGCGTCCAGATTAGGGTAGTCGCTATTCGAAACCGTAGTCCGTCTCCGCTGTGAAGGCAAAATCTGAGACAAGGAACCAACGTTAAACCATAACACGCGGCGTTGTCGGTCCGAAATGATGTGTCCTGCCATATCGTCCAAATTCAATGGGCTGTCGAAAAAGTGACGGCATAGAGAAAGCTCCCAGTTGTTGCAAATGCCGTGATGTTCTAACACCTAGACAAGGTGCGAAATGCCTACTGGCAGTTCCCCTTCCGAATTTCCCCGCCATCTGATGGTGTAGCTATATGGTGATAGTAACTGTGAACTCGAAGTGAACAAGGCTTTAGGATTAGCCGCACAAAGTTGCATGCAGCTCTTCCGCAAAACCAGCTCGAAGACGTATGACGATTTGTGAAAGGTCCAGATGATTACAGAACAGTGTGATCGGCAAGCAATATTTGCGCGCACACAGTGTTCAGACCACGGTGGCTATAATATGTACACATATGTATTAGCTATCCTTTAGCATATTTAAAATATTTAAATAAATATGCCTTGACCACAAATATGTAAAATATGATGCATTTGCATGTCAGAACTATTTATGTAAGATAGTTGTGCTTTACATATCCGAGTCCACCTGCTAGAAACAGATATGTGGAGCACAACTCTCTTAACGTAAATAGTTTTGATATGCAAATGTATTGACATATTTTTTACATATGCAGAAACATTTGTGGTTAAGGCATATTTATTCAAATATTTTAAATATCCTAAAGGATAGCTAATACATATGTGTACATATTATATCCACTGCCATGCAGGTGATAGAGTCACATTCAAGCTGCCTAATTGGTCACCTTCAAACTACCTCAACTCAGCTCTAGTCATTGCACTGTCCTGACAATGCTTACTAGTTGCCAATCACTCTGTGTCATGATGGCTACTTGATTTGCAGTACCAAGTATAGTGCAGAAGAGTTCATAGCTCTGTCTGATAACTGGTACATGAAACAGCTACTATGGCTATAAAGTGCCTCTGTAATGTCTTGGACTGTTACAGTTTTATAAGGAATGCTGATTATCACCTTCATCCTGTATATCCCACAATTCCACCCACACATCCCCAACTTGCAAAGTTTGAACACAATGCAATCACACTCACAATGTCAGCGACTAGCTGCGAGAGGGGTTGCCCTCAGGTCGTCACTGTCCGCTCAGACAAAGCTAATACCGTTCTAGATATTCTCTAAGGCTGGGATCTTAGAGTTGAGTTGAGTGGAAAGTGGCTAGGAGGATAGACCAGCTTAAGACTGGTGTCTCCGATCGATTCAGAGCTATCTAAATACAATCTGAGATATCGTCTAAGCTAAGATAAGTAATAGGTAATCGTCCAATTGGAATGTGAGATCAATAGACAAGGCAAGTAGACGGAATGTCGGAAGGTAACTAGCCAATAGCAAAAGGGGATCATAATGCACAGCAGTACTGCGGAACTACGGATGGCGTCATAGTGGAGTAATACAGATCTGATAGGATTCCGAATAGATAGTAGAAGAAAGGTGAAGTCATGAAGATAGATAAGGTCAGATGACAGGAAACAAGCGTCACGTGGCTAGTGACGCGAGAATAAAAAGATTCATGACATTACCCTCTGATCAAGGCGAGCGTCTCGATTGACTGAATCATGGGAAGATAATGTGTTGTCGTTACTGATATGTTGTTTTCGGTAGGCGGTTTCGTTCTCGTAATAGCGTATCAATCAGCTATTATAGTTTGTGAGAGCACCACGGAGGGGGTGTGTTAAAGGGTAACTCTCGGCAGACATGGCCTTTTTTATTCCATTCGTTCGAGCTTGAACGGAATCAGCGAGGTTCATTACGCTGGAGCAGCTTCCGTAGAAGGTGTTTTATGCATAACTGTGCATCTCAAATGGGGTAGTAAGCGTTCCAAGCTGTAGTTTTAGGTCAAATTGCAGACCGAATTTTGCTTCTTCGATTGCGTCATCCCCAGGGCAGGGTCAGCCAGCGAGAAAGTGCGCGCGCTGTCCGAGAATAACCGTTCCCAGAAGATGGGGCTACAAGCATGCCAGGCCGTAGTTTTGTGACATTGCAGTCACGTGTTGTCGGGGTTAAGAGGGTATCGCCGTTATCAGTGGTTATTTAAGGAAAAGTTTTCCTTGTCGTTCCTTCTTTTTCAACAACCATCATCTACTCGTTCGACGATGTATCCTGCTGCTCAGTCTATCGTTTTGGTTAGGTGTACTTCGCGACGGACTCGTCGTGAATGTTGTCCAGTGGTCGAGGATTCGACTAATGTGCGTACTTTCCGGTTCCAAGTCGCACTACCCTTCATGGGTAATCTACCGGATGTGCCATTCCAAGTGAGTTTTTTATTGTTTGATGTTTTCTCGATTTATCGTTCGGGAATGTAGATTCACGATTTCGTTTTCTGGTGGGAGGAGAATGTCGTTTCATATGGTTATATTACTGCGTTTTCGTGTATGGGTGATGTGAGTGCGATTGTGATCTTGTGGATTTTCCAGTTGTTGACCTTTCCTCTGCATAGGATACCGTCATAGCTCGTGTTAATAGGCATGGGTATTATGCGCGTCGACCGGGGGTGATCGTTCTTCTTCCTACTTTGGCGTTGAATAGTCTTGTCCCTTGAACGGATTGTTTAATAAGACCATGAATTTTCGCCTCGGTGGAATCTGCAATTGGGAATTTTGCAGAAAGACCAATGCATGTTAGCGTGTTCTTGTTTGATAGGATTAAAACGACGAGGTGGGGGTTGAGGAGGAGAAGGAGGTGTGTTTTCGTCTGGGATGTTCCAATCTTCGATAGGAATAGCGCTCCATGTGATTTCGGATATTTCATTTTCGATAGGATGAGATTGAGGTGAAGGAGTGGGGACTACTTCTGGTTCAGGAGTAGGTGTCGTTTCTTGAAAATTAGGGATAGTGTTTATTCTGAGGGTCCAGCCGTCAGGATTGATCTTTCCATCGATCCATTGCTCAGTGGTGGATTGAATGGTATCGTTTTCTGGAATAGGTACGAATGTGAAGTTGTTCATGTTGATTTGTCGTGGTGAAGCAGGATGAGACTTATGAAAGTCATTGACTGCTTGATTGGCGTGGGTCAAATTGTGAAGGGGTTCCCAAGTCCACTCGTGATGTTCAGGGTATCCTTTCCATTTGACCAGGTATTGCAGGCGATTGCGACTTAATCGCGAGTCCATGATTTCTTCGACTTTGTACTCCTCGTGTTCATCCACGATCTCCGGAGGAGGTTGAGGGGGTTGTCTTTGTGAGTTGTACGCAGGTTTGATATAGGGGGTTAAGAATATTTCGTTGATAACAGGCCAGATACTCCTCCAGGTCTTTGGGAGTTCTAGCTTGTAAGTGGCCTTGCCAATCTTCTTGATTATTTTGAAAGGTCCATATCGCTTGTCATCGAGTTTCTTTGAAGGTCTATCAGTGGTGATGTTGTATCCTTCAAGCCAAACCTTATTTCCAGGTTTGTATTCTCGAGAGGGTTCTCGTTTGCGATCGTAGTACGTTTTCATTTGTTCGGTGGCTAAGCGTAGTGCGGCTTCAGTTTCTTCCCATATCCTTGACATTTCTTTGGCAAATTCAGCAGCGCTCTGGCTCTTCACTTCTCTTCGTAGGTTTGTTCCTTTGTTAGGGTGACGTCCGTAATTGACATAGAAGGGAGAATGTTCAGTAGAGGTCTGAATTTTGTCGTTATAGGAGAATTCTGCACAGGTGAGCCATTCTTTCCAATCCGTCTGTCGGTGATTTATGAACAATCGGAGATACTGTTCAATCTCCTGATTCATGTGTTCGGTTTGTCCATCTGTTTGAGGATGATATGCAGTAGAGGGGTTTGTCTGTATTCCAATGATTCGGTAAAGGTCCTTTGTGAATTGATTGACGAATTGTGGTCCTCGATTGCTGATGATCTTTCGAGGTAATCCAAATCTACTCCAGACTCGGTCTCGATAGATCTTGGTGGTTTCGACGGCGTTAAGTGTATCTCGTATTGGGGTAAGGAGAATCATTTTGGAAAACCGGTCAACGATGACCAATATTGCATTGTATCCCGAGGATTCAGGTAGCGGTCCAATGATGTCGATTGAAATATGCTCCCACGGTTGAGAGGGTATTTCATGAGGGTGTAGTGGTGCGTGGGGTTTGTTTCTATGAACTCGAGTACGTTGGCAGATTTCGCATCCATCGATGTATTGTCGAATATTTGCTTGTATGTGAGGCCACCAATATTCTTGTGTGATGAGTTCGTGGGTTTTGTATCGTCCTGGATGTCCAGCAGCGATAGAATCGTGATGTAGTCGAATTATGTCTTCGCGCAGCGAAGTCGTTGGGGGAATATATATGCGGTGTTTGTAAGTGATGAGTCCATGGCCATGGTCTTTCCAATCGGGGTCATTGGTTTCTAAGCCAATTTGGGCGTTTTTATCGTATTGATGGCGTCGGAAGTGAGAAAGTCGCTCTCTCACTGCTTCAGGGAAGGCTTCAAGTATTGACTTGGCATTCTGAAGGTTGAGATAAAGAGAACGAAAATGATGCTCAGGGAGCAAAACGGTGTTTTTGTTGTCTTTCTCCCCCTTGTCAAGATCTGGCGGTCTCGACAGGAAGTCAGGTTTTACGTTCGAAGTTCCAGGTTTGTGATGAAGAGTGAAATGGTACTGGGCGAGTTCCGTAAACCATCGAGCTTGTCTTCGATTAACCTTCTGTGGTTGGCGGAAATATTGAAGATTTTGATGATCTGTCCAAATTTCAAATATTTCATCGGCACCAATGAGGTAATGTCACCATTCTTCTAGTGTGAGCATGATAGCAAGCATCTCTTTGTCGTATATCTCGTAGTTACGTTGTGTCTCTGTCAAAGACTTCGAGAGATAGGCGATAGGATGCCATTTATTGTCCTGTAATTGTGATAGGATTGCTCCCACTGCGTAGTCAGAAGAATTGGCTTCGATTTGGAATTGTCCCATGGGATTGGGTAAGGCAAGGACTGGTTCAGATGTGATTGATTGAATAAGAGTATCGAATGATTGTTGTTCGAGAGAACTCCATTTCCAGGGAGTATCTCTGGTAAGGGATGTTAGAGGTTTTGCAATATGTGAGTAGTCTTTGATGAATCTGCGATAGAAATTGCAAAATCCAAGGAAGCGTTGTAGTTCTTTTTTCTTTGTTGGAATGGGCCAATTGTGGATAGCGGTGATTTTAGAGGGATCCATCTGTACCTGGTTGTGACCAATAATAATGCCTAGGTATTCCACTTTAGAAGCGTGGAAGGTACACTTCTTGGGTTTGAGGAAAAGATTGTTTTGTCGAAGTATCTTCAATACTTCTCGTACGACCTGAGCGTGTTGTTTATCGGTTTCGGTAAAGACAAGGATATCGTCCATGTATACGGCAACGTGCCCTTGAGCAATAAGGTCGCGGAAAATGTGATTCATGAAAGATTGAAATGTGGCGGGTGAATTGGTGAGTCCAAAGAACATCACGGTGGGTTCGAATAGTCCAAGGTTGGTACGGAATGCGGCTTTCCATTCGTCTCCTTCCTTTATTCGAATATTGTTATATCCCCATCGTACGTCCATTTTGGTAAAGACTCGTGCTCCTGCAAGCTTGTCAACGAGTTCGCTAATAAGTGGAAGTGGGTAGCGATTTTTGATCGTAATCTCGTTAAGTTTGCGGTAGTCCTGTGTGGGTCGGAGGCTTCCATCTTTTTTCTTGACAAAAAAGAAAGGTGAAGCCATGGGTGATTTAGAAGGGTGAATACGTCCAGTTTTCAGATTTTCGTCTATGAATTCCTGAAGTGATTTTTGTTCTTGTGGCGACAAGGGATATGTTTTACAATCGGTAGGTCTCGATCCTGGTGTGAGTTCGATTGCGTGGTCCCAAGGTCGTCGTTCAGGAAGTTTGTCGAAATCTTTCTTGGTGAAAACATCTTCATAATCGTGATATTGGGATGGAACGACACTGTTCCAGGGTTTGGTTTCTCCATAGGTGGGGTCATACTTTTTGACATAATCATAATTTGTTCGGTTGAGTTCGAGGTAGGAATCCACATCGAAGACAAAGACTCGATCGTCTTCCTCAAGGGGTGGATCGTCTTCTTCGTCAGAAGTATTCCAATTTTTGGGTTCTTCCTCAACTTCAGTTGCATAGGTGACATAGTGACAATGTGAGGGGCATTTGTCGAGTTCGATTCGGGATTTGGACCAATCAATGGTTGGGTTGTGATGTTTAAGCCATTCGTGACCTAGGAAGAGGTCGGCTTTTCCAAGGTTTGAAACTGCGAGAGTGATTTCTTCCTTGTGATCCTGAATAATCATTTCAAGGGTGACAGTTTCGGTGATATCTCCATTCTTGTTTAGTGTGCCGTCAGCATTATAAACAGGGATGGGGCGAGGGAGTTTTTTGGTTGGGATTCGATGTTCTTCAACAAATCATTTATGGATGCACGAGCCTGTGCTTCCACTATCGATAAGTGCGAATGTTTCTATGATCTTCTTACGATTTTCGGTTGTTAAAATTGTTCGAATAGAGAGTTTGTTTCCTCCGGTGCCTTGGATATATTTTTTGGGTTCCGCGAGCTCCGTGAGCGTGAGTACTACATCCGGGTCGGACAAGCAGTTAAGCTGTTCGATGGTAGTATCATCTGCCTCAAGTGTTCAGTGTGGGTGTACCCAAGTGAGTAGTATTCCAACGGCGGTGGGGGTTTTGTCCTCATGGATTCGCTGTGCAATCCATGGTGCGGTATGTGGTGAGAGACGTCTTCCTCCAAAGTGTCTCTGTAGGGAGTGTCGGGTTTCTTGATGGGGTGATTCCAGGACGTCGTTGTCAACTGTAGAATCAGGTTCTTCGGTTTCGTTTGAAAAGTAGGAGTGCTCCAATGTCGTAGGACAGGTTTGCTGTTGCTTCCCAGCGCAGCGCTCCGAAGGCCTATACATTATTGCATGGGTATCGCCTCTGCGATAAGTTTCA
>KN833018.1:154911-189608 GCA_000827315.1 Piloderma croceum F 1598 | reverse complement strand
TAAACAAGAATGGAGATATCACCGAAACTGTCACACTCGAAATGATTATTCAGGATCATAAAGAAGAAATCACTCTCGCAGTTTCAAACCTTGGAAAAGCCGATCTCTTCCTAGGTCACGAATGGCTTAAACTTCACAACCCTACCATCGACTGGTCCAAATCTCGAATCGAACTCCACAAATGCCCCTCGCATTGTCACTATGTCACCTACGTAACTGAAGTTGAGGAAGAACCCGAAAACTGGAATACTTCTGATGAAGAAGACGATCCACCCCTTGGGGAAGACGATCGAGTCTTTGTCTCCGATGTGGATTCCTACCTCGAACTCAACCGGACAAATTATGATTATGTCAAAAAGTATGGCCCTACCTACGGAAAGACCAAACCCTGGAACAGTGTCGTTCCACCACAGTATCACGAGTACGAAGATGTTTTCACCAAGAGAGATTTCGACAAACTTCCTGAACGATGACCTTGGGATCACGCAATCGAACTCACCCCAGGATCGAAACCTACCAATTGTAAAACATATCCCTTATCGCCGCAAGAATAAAAATCACTTCAGGAATTTATAGACGAAAATCTGAAAACTGGACATATTACCCCCTCTAAATCACCCATGGCTTCACCTTTCTTTTTTGTCAAGAAAAAAGATGGAAGCCTCCGACCCACACAGGACTACCGCAAACTTAATGAGATTACGATCAAAAATCGCTATCCACTCCCACTCATTAGCGAACTTGTTGACAAGCTTGCAGGAGCCCGAGTCTTTACCAAGATGGACGTACGATGTGGATACAACAATATTCGAATAAAGGAAGGAGACGAATGGAAAGCCGCATTCCGTACCAACCTTGGACTATTCAAACCCACCGTGATGTTCTTTGGACTCACCAATTCACCCGCCACATTTCAATCTTTCATGAATCATATTTTCCGTGACCTAATTGCTCAAGGGCATGTTGCCATATACATGGACGACATCCTTATCTTTACCGAAACCGATAAACAACACGCTCAGGTCGTATGAGAAGTATTAAAGATACTTCGACAAAACAATCTTTTCCTCAAACCCGAAAAGTGTACCTTCCACCCTTTCAAAGTGGAATACCTAGGCATAATTATTAGCCACAACCAGGTACAGATGGATCCCTCTAAAATTGCCGCTATCCGCGATTGGCCCATTCCAACGAAGAAAAAGGAACTTCAACGCTTCCTTGGATTTTGCAATTTCTATCGCCGATTTATCAAAGACTACTCGCATATTGCAAAACCTCTAACATCCCTTACTGGAGATACTCCCTGGAAATGGAGTTCTCTCGAACAACAATCATTTGATATTCTTATCCAATCAGTCACATCCGAACCAGTCCTTGCCTTACCCGATCCCATTGGACAATTCAAAATCGAAGCCGATTCTTCTGACTACGCAATTGGAGCAATCCTATCACAACTACAAGACGATAAATGGCATCCTATCGCCTATCTCTCGAAGTCTTTGACAGAGACTCAACATAACTACAAGATATACGACAAGGAGATGCGTGCTATCATGCTCGCACTAGAAGAATGGCGACATTACCTCATTGGCGCCGAGGAAATATTTGAAACTTGGACAGATCATCAGAATCTTCAATATTTCCGCCAACCACAGAAGGTTAATCGAAGACAAGCTCGATGGTTCACGGAACTCGCACAGTACCATTTCACGCTTCATCATAAACCCGGAATTTCAAATGTGAAACCTGACTTCCTGTCGAGACCGCCAGATCTTGACAAGGGGGAGAAAGACAACGAAAACACCGTTTTGCTCCCTGAGCATCATTTTTGTTCTCTCTATCTCAACCTTCAGAATGCCGAGTTAATACTTGAAGCTTTCCCTGAAGCAGTGAGAGAACGACTTTCTCACTTCCGACGCCATCAATACGATAAAAACGCCCAGATTGGCTTAGAAACTAACGACCCCGATTGGAAAGACCATGGCCATGGACTCATCACCTACAAACACCGCATATATATTCCCCCCACGACTTCGCTGCGCGAAGACATAATTCAACTACATCACGATTCAATCGCTGCTGGACATCCAGGACGATACAAAACTCATGAACTCATTGTACGAGAATATTGGTGGCCTCGCATACAAGCGAATATTCGACAATACGTCGATGGATGCGAAACCTGCCAACGCACTCGAGTTCATAGAAACAAACCCCATGCCCCATTACACCCTCACGAAATACCCTCTCAACCTTGGGAACATATTTCAATTGACATCATCGGACCGTTACCTGAATCCTCAGGATATAATGCAATATTAGTAATCGTTGACCGATTTTCCAAAATGATTCTCCTTACCCCAATACGTGATACACTCAACGCTGTCGAGACCGCCAATATCTATCGAGACTGAGTCTGGAGTAGATTTGGATTACCTCGAAAAGTCATCAGCGATCGAGGACCACAGTTTGTCAACCAATTCACAAAGGACCTTTACCGAATCATTGGAATACAGACGAACCCCTCTACCGCATATCATCCTCAAACGGATGGACAAACCGAACGAATGAATCAGGAGATCGAACAATATCTCCGATTGTTCATAAATCACCAACAGACAGACTGGAAAGAATGGCTCGCCTGCGCAGAATTCTCTTATAACGACAAAATTCAGACCTCTACTGGACACTCTCCCTTCTACGTCAACTACGGACATCACCCTAACAAAGGAACAAACCTACGAAGAGAAGTGAAGAGCCAGAGCGCTGCTGAATTTGCCGAAGAAATGTCAAAAATATGGGAAGAAACCGAGGCCGCACTACGCCTAGCCGCCGAACAAATGAAAATGTACTATGATCGCAAACGAGAACCCTCTCGAGAATACAAACCTGGAGATAAGGTTTGGCTTGAAGGATACAACATCACCACCGACAGACCTTCAAAGAAACTCGATGACAAGCGATATGGACCTTTCAAAATAATCAAGAAGGTTGGCAAAGCCGCTTACAAACTAGAACTCCCAAAGACCTGGAGGAGTATATGGCCTGTTATCAACGAAATATTCCTGACTTCCTATGTCAAACCCGCCTATAAATCACAAAAACAACCCCCCTGACCTCCCCCGGAGATCGTGGATAAACACGAAGAGTACGAAGTCGAAGAAATCATGGACTCACGATTAAGTCGCAATCGTCTACAATACCTAGTCAAATGGAAAGGATACCCCGAGCGTCACAAATGGACTTAGGAACCCCTTCGCAATCTGACTCATGCTGATCAAGCAGTCGATGACTTTCATAAGTCTCATCCTGCTTCGCCGCGACGAACCGACATGAACAACTTCACTTTCGTACCTATTCCAGAAAATAATACCATCCAATCCACCGCTGAGCAATGGATCAATGGAAAGATCAATCCTGATGGCTGGACCCTCAGAATAAACACTATCCCTAATTATCAAGAATCAACACCTACTCCTAAACCAGAAGTAATCCCCATTCCTTCACCTCAATTTCACCCTATCGAAAATGAAATACCCGAAATCACATGGAGCGCTATTCCTATCGAAGATTGGAACATCCCAGATGAAAACGCACCTCCTTCTCCTCCTCGACCCCCACCTCGTCGTTTTAATCCTATCAAGCAAGAACACGCTAACATGCATTGGTCTTTCTGCAAAATTCACAACTGCAGATTTCACCGAGGCGAAAATTCATGGTCTTATTAAACAATCCGTTTAAGGGACAAGACTATTCAACGCCGAAGTAGGAAGAAGAACAATCGCCCCTGGTCGACGCGCATAATACCCATGCCTATTAATACGAGCAATGACGGTACCCTGTGCGAAGGAGGGATCAACAAACTAGAAAATCAACAAAATCGCAATCGCACTCACATCACTCATACGCGAGAACGCAGTGATATAACCATACAAAACGACACTCTCCTCCCACCAGAAAACGAAATCGTGAATCTACGCTCCCGAATGATAAAATCGAGAAAACATCAAGAAACAAAAGAAACTCACCTGGAACGGCACGCCCGGTAGATTACCCATAAAGGGCAGCGCGATTTGGAACCGAAAGCGATGTGCATTAGTCGAATCCTCAACTATTAGACGACGTTCGCGACGAGTTCTACGCGAGGTACGCCTAACCAAAACGATAGATTGGGCAGCAGGATACATCGTCGAGCAAACGGATGATGGTTGTTGAAGAAGAAGAAACGATAAGGAAAACTTTTCCTTAAATAACCACCATCAACGGCGATATCCTCTTAACCCCGACAACATGTGACCGCAATGTCGCAAAACTACGGCCTGGCATGCTTGTAGCCCCGTCTTCTGGGAACAGTTATTCTCGGACAGCGCGCGCACTTTCTCGCTGGCTGACCCTGCCCTGGGGATGACGCAATTGAAGAAGCAAAATTCGGTCCGCAACTTGACCTAAAACTACGGCTTGGAACGCTTACTACCCCGTTTGAGATGCACGGTTACGCATAAAACACCTTCTACGGAAGCTGCTCCAGCGTAATGAACCTCGCTGATTCCATTCAAGCTCGAATGAATGGAATACAAAAGGCCATGTCTACCGAGAGTTACCCTTTAACACACCCCCTCCGTGGTGCTCTCACCAAACTATAATAGCTGATCGACATGCTATTACGAGGACGAAACCGCCTACCGAAAACAACATATCAGTAACGACAACACGTTATCTTCCTATGATTCAGTCGATCGAGACGCTCACCTTGATCGGAGGGTAATGTCATGAATCTTTTATTTTCGCGTCACTAACCACGTGACACTTGTTTCCTGTCATCTGACCTTATCTATCTTCATGACTTCACCTTTCTTCTATTATCAATTCGGAATCCTATCAGACCTGTATTACTCCACTATGACGCCATCCGCAGTTCCGCAGTACTGCTGCGCATTATGCTCCCCTTTTGCTATTGGCTAGCTACCTTCTGATATTCCGACTACTTGCTTATCTATTGATCTCGCATTCCGACTGGACGATTACCTATTACCTATCTCAGCTTAGACGATATCTCAGATTGTATTTAGATAGCTCTGAATTGATCGGAGACACCAGTCTTAAGCTGGTCTATCCTCCTAGCCGCTTTCCACTCAAACTCGACTCTAAGATCCCAGCCTTAGAGAATATCTAGAACGGTACTAGCTTTGTCTGAGCGGACAGTGACGACCTGAGGGCAACCCCTCTCGCAGCTAGTCGCTGACAATAGTGTGCATGTATTGATTACCCAAGACATTCCAGCATGTGGGGTGGTGGGCGGTAGCATCCTTTCATGGAACCTCTATTTCCTGTGCTTTGTTTAAGTGTTAATAACAAACATTTTCTTGGTCAGCTCTCCGGCAAATTTCCCTCCCAATCCATATCAATATATCTTTTCATCCTGTACAACACCTTACAATGATGACATTGGGTCTTCAAGTCCTTGGGTCCTTGGGGCCTTGGCAAATATTGTCTGGGGCCTAACCTACAGTCATGTGGCATCCAGTCATGCAGTTACATCCCTCCTGCAAAAAGGCCTCCACTCTCCTTCTATTCATATTCAAGCCCTTTCTGACAAAACACTTAAGGAATACACAAACAGGCTTGTTGCAGAAATTGATACCTCAAATGACAACCAACCCCTTTATTTGCACTTGATTCAAATGATCGATTCAATTTTGTCCAATGACATATACAACAATTTCAATATTCACCAAATTAAACTTGAAACTCATTGCAGCAAAGCCTCTGACCCAGCAGGCAAGGCAGTGTATGACATGAGGCTGGATGAATTGCAAGAACATAGAAGAAAGCATAAAGAGCTTGAGCACATCAAGGATAATTTTTCACTTGCACACATGGGGACTGTATATTGTGGCAAATTTGGTTTTGTGCCTGTTTCTCCTACCCCTGCCATTCTGCCAGCTGCTACTAGTGACCCAGGTTTTCCATCCCAACCAATGGAGATTCTTGAAAGTTCATCCAGTGAACCAACATTTGATGAATTGAGAGTTAAACTGATGATATATATAGATTTGTTGCTGGTGAAGGTAGAGAAAACTGCAGAGATAAGGCACCCTCAGTGGGCAGCCACACTGGGTGATTTTAATCCAGGTCTCAGTGTCACCTTCATGTCCTGTAACCACAATATCAACAATGACCTTCATCTGCAACACAATGGACCATCAATGGAATAAAGGCATACATTACAGATCAGAGTGTCATCACATCCAAATGGGCTGTTTATCCTAGAACCTTTGAGAGCAGCTTCATGGATCCAGGTGATTCTGGAGGTGTTGTCATCAACTCCCAGGATGACAGTCCAATTGGGCTCATCTTTGCTGGGAATGCAGCGGTGTCATGTGTCTTCATAAAATCACTGAAATTTGTGTTAGATTGAGTGGAGTCCTATCACCTCCCACCTGGAAAGACCCTTCAATGTCATAAGAATGATGACTGATCACTGTTGTACTACCCAAAAAGGATTACTCACCAGGTTCCAAACCCAAATATAGCCACCAAATCAACTCAATGGCTCACACCCCAGGGCATGCACTGATGCTGGACAGTGTCTCACATTCTTATTTCACTGACTACATGATGGAAATGAATGTGAAACTGTGCTGTCTGCACAGTCCTGTGAAGTTTTTTTTAATAAAAAAAGAAAATGCCGGCATATTACTATTATGTGTCCCAGTTGACCCACATAACAGCATGGGGCAGAATTTCAGCATGACTGGTCAACAATCTATCAATCATATGCATGGGCATGTGCATCCTAAGTTCTGCTGGTGTTTGGGTGATCTCTGGGCTGAATACATTTGGAATACATCCTATGGTCATAGCAGACTGTGGTGGATATAATTTGTTCACATATGTAAGATAGGCCTCACTCAGAAGTGTCCTATATCATGTGCCAAACATTACATCACATGAAAATGCCCCTTCAGACCATATAGCTCTAAGACCTTCAGATAAAAATACAAAACTGTCAGTCTGTGGGATGTAACAATAGAATTAATTATGTCTATTCAGAATGTTCCCCAGTCCATTGTAGAATAAGTAGATAGCTTTTTTAGGTTTAAATGGTTCAGCCACCTTTGCTTAATTTGGAAGTCCACTGAAATTCACCAGAAATCTATCTACATATTGTACAGTGCACTATATACAATTCTGAGAATACAGAAAGTTGGATAGTGTATCACTTCATAAATTGACAGTGTTGTATTTTCAAAATCCTCTTTTGTGTTTGGATGCTGGATTCACAAGTGGTTTGGGTCATGGATATGTCACAACATGATATAGGACACTTCTGAGTGCCTATGTATGCATTAGGATTTGATCAGATACCCACAGCAGACCATGGTGGATATAACTTGTTCACATATGTTTTAGCAATCCTTTGACATATTTACAATATTTTAATTAATATGTGGTGCTTACAAATCTTTTCACATATGTAAAGTTTGCCAAACAATATGTGTGTGCCACATATTTATGTAAGATAGTTGTGTTCTGCATATCCGTCTCTGGCAGGTGGAATCAGAATATGCGGAACATGTAAATATGTGGCACACACATATTGTTTGGCAAACTTTACATATGTGGAAAGATTTGTAAGCATCACATATTAATTAAAATATTGTAAATATGTCAAAGGATTGCTAATAAGATAGTGATATCAATCATGAAGATCAGTGCACAAGGCAGAACCAGAGTACTCAGAACAAATGGGACAAGCCACAGAGCACACATTCTATGGGAGGTGGCACACAGACCCTGAGACAGATACTGGAAGTGTATGGAAAGATACAGGTGTTGAACAGACAAATGGACCTGTATGGGATGGTGGATGCTTGTTGAGCCATGCAAGATTTATTGAAGCCCCATCACCAGTACTGTTGACTATTGGGTGGTGATACATCCAGTGATGGTGTATGGTCAGGAAACAACTACACCAACACTATATAATGCTGGAAACTGAATGATCTAAAAGTGTGAAGTTCTATGCAGTCTGAGTTAAATTGAAGTGATATGAAGTCTTATGAAGGTGGGGGAATGAAGTATGATGTTATTTTGTGTAAAATGGGAGTGGTAGGTAAAAAATAAGTAAAAATAACCTCAGAGAGGTTGAAATGGTGTTGGAGGGATCAAATATGACCAATAGTCCATAGGGATCAGAGTTTGAAAGTATAGTAACATCACAATCAGTGAAACCTATCAACAATCAAAAGTAATCAAAACATTAGAACATTGATAAGTGCAAAGATAAATAAAGACTGGAAAAGGTTGGACAAGGTCAGAAACACATTAAATAGGTATACTATAGTATGGGGAACACATATATAGTCCTTCAATGTGGCAATAAGTCAGATATAAGTAAGGAAACATTGAAAATAGCATAAAAACATTGAAAAAGGTCAAAATGGGTCATACAAGGTTGGAAATGATTGTAATGACATTGCATAACTTGCTAGGGGTTCAAAACACATCCTACTATGGTCTCCAGGTTGTACATTGTGTCCAAAAATCACGCAGATATCGCAAATCATTGAAAATGACCAAATATATGCTTAGAGCAGTAGTGTGCTTATCAGCGGGTGTCATAGTATGATCATCAGGAGGACCTTATTGGACATCCATCCTTGAAAATATTGTCTGAATGTTCCCACACTGAAGAAGACTTTGGTTTGTGGGACCAGGCAATGTGATCTTGACTGGCTGCACATTCACAACTGCTGAGCTTCTGAGTCACAACTGGGCAAGAAATGTTGGGGACCTCATCTGCAGTATTTTAGGCTTATCAACTTCAAGGGTTATATAGTTACACCTCTGCCACGTATGAAAAGCAGCATTGGACAAAAATCACAGATTTGTGAAGTCCATCCAGATGCAGGTAGATGCAGTCACAAGCAGTCACATTGGCCCACATTGAAGTGCATTGAGGTGCATTTCCACATGCATCTGGGCACATATCAATTCATAGAAACTCATGTGGTGGGGAGGATGCAGACGGATCCAGGGGGATTTGCTAGGATTTGAATGCTATGGCAAGTTCTCTCAGATAAATAATGCAGTTGGATGGAGCCAGATCCACCAGGATGCAGGCGGAAACATACTGTAAAATTCATATTCGCGTGAATTGTTGTGGGATGTGGTAGGATCTTGGTTCCTGCCATTTAAAGATATTATTCAGGTCGAGTTCCAGTCTACTCAACCGAATCATGTATTTTGTCCAACGGTGCCCCTCAAAGCCACGTGCCCAGAAAAACTTACCCCGTGACTCAAGCCCTGTCACGAGCCTTATGTATGACATTTTCTCTCGCCCAAGCGCTTGAGCGACCATTCCCGCCATGCAAGAACGCAACCGCATTGGGGTAATACTATGTTACTCGCGCCACCGATGAACTAGTAATCCTTCGATTTTAGTAATGATACAATGAGTTCAATGTTCAAGATAATAGAAACTGCAGTTTAAACACACCCCTATATTGGCGGAAACAGGTGTAACAATCATTTCCTCCTTCAACCAAGCCCCAGGCACCAAAGGTAGTAGTTGATCGAGTGGCTAGGTTTGTCAACCGAACAGGAGCTTATCACAATAGCCAAAATGCGAACCATCTTCCGATACAAGTAACCATATGTCGGCAAAGACGGAATCAACGTGGGAGGCCCTATCATATAAAATGCAGCGAATAGTCTCCACTTTGGGTGGCTGCGATGGCAAACCGTGAAGCTCTAAATCACCACGAGGAGCCATGAGGTCGCGCAACCAGCATCCATTTCGAGCTTAAAACATGCCACGTCCTAGTCAAAGGAGCCTTTGGTGGAAGGCCAGAGTCTATCGAGGCGTGCCCTCAATCTTTTCCAGCAGTATATACGCCCTTGCCTCGGACGTAAGATATTGGTGAATCTTCACCGAACAAAGGTCAACGTGCGGGCTTCAGGGTCTGGACAGTGCGGCATTCCTCTTTTCACGACGGTATCCTGAAAGAGAACGACGATGCTATACCCGATCATTTCACGGCCAGTATACCCAGGGAGTGTACCGTATGGCATCGGTAAGTGAACGGATGATGACGTTCTGGAGCAGACAAAAACAGCTCCACCAGTCATCCGAGGGTGAGGGCTATTATGATATGTCAGCTATAACATTGTATCCCAGGAAAGACACACCCCCCCGTCTCTGTTGTATGTAGCTCAGGCTAGAAAAATGTGCGAGTGTCTGCCATGATCTCTTACACAGATAACCTTTGGTTGGCTGGTTGTAGAGAAGGCTAGCAAAAGACTGTAACTTCCTGGAACCGTATATGCCAGTCGAGAGGTGCCTTGATTCTCGCACGAATCAGTGCAGATGCACGTACGACCGTCATTATAGACTTTGATGTGAATACTCTCTGGCATATCCGAGGAGCAGAAAACTTGTCAGAGAAAAGAGACGATAACCACTATGGACCGGATTGCATGGGAGATACAAAGATAAATGGTAGCCCTATCAGACATGAATGATAATGGCACGAATCCACTGCGTTGTCGTGTCGGCAATCGATATCGAGTAAATGGTCTGAGTGGGTTGCAAGGCCTTTGCGGATATGCTGGTAAGATATAAATACCGAAGTTACAACGAATTGACACTGTGTCAGTCTTATAAGTTATGTACATCGAGTAGACATTCTGACATTGAAAGGCGCGAATTTAGGGCCGGCTTTGTACAGATTTGGGACACCACATTCCACGTCTGCGGAACAATTTCATTACGAACGACCATGAAGCTCAAAGAAATACACAGGACCTCTACGTTTGCATGGTCCCCAACTGCCTCGCTTCCACTGATAGCCACAGGGACGGTCGCAGGTGCACTCGACGAATCGTTCAGCAATGAAAGCCAGCTCGAGATATGGGCTCCCGATTTCTTAGACAAGAATGAGTACGATCTTGGAGGGGAAGGACGCGCTGGACCAAAGGGCGTCGTTGCAGACAACTCAAGGTGCGTGTGTGCACTTTACAATCATGATTTCCATTTTTCAATGCTATTGCAGATTCAATCGTCTTGCCTGGGGACATGTTGATAATGCTCGCCCTCGCGGTGTGATCGCCGCTGGAATGGAGAATGGAGACCTTACTCTCTGGGATCCTTCAAAAATACTTGCAAATGCGAGGTGCGTACTCTGTTTTGTGTCATGCGGTGAAACTAATTTGTCCTCTAGCCCTGCTGAATCGTTGATCTTGCGTAATTCGACGCATACCGGGCCCATCCGCGGGCTTGACTTCAGCCCCATTCAGACCAGCTTACTCTCTTCCGGTGGTATCAATGGCGAAGTGAGCACCCATCATACAAATCCATACATTTCTCACACCAGACACAGGTCTACATTTGGGACCTTAAAGACCCCAGCAAACCATACTCGCCTACCCCAGGCACCCGGAGCACCAAGCTCGATGAGATTACATCCGTTGCATGGAATCAACAAGTCCAGCACGTCCTGGCTGGCGCCAGCAGCACTGGATATACTGTTGTCTGGGATTTGCGGGGTAAGAGGGAGGTGGTAGCTTTGGCATACGGGGGTGGGGCTGGGACTTTGGCAGGACAAGGTGGCTCCGGAAGCGGATTGGCTGTTGGTGGTAGGAGAGGCATGAGTGCTATCGCTTGGCACCCAGATAACGTGGGTGCCTGACTTGATACATTGAACTGATTGCTGAGATGTTCCATAGGCTACGAGGCTCGTCACGGCCTCTGAGGATGATTCTTCTCCTATAATTATGGTTTGGGACCTTCGGAATGCACGTGCACCCGAAAAGGTATGCATGAGAGAACTTCATACTTCTGATGACTAATATGTCTTCAGATCCTCACTGGGCATGAAAAAGGCGTGCTGTCGCTTTCTTGGTGTAAGCAAGATGCCGATTTGCTACTGTCTTGCGGCAAGGACAACCGCGCGTTGTGCTGGAACCCACAGACCTCGGAGGTAATCGGGGAGGTAAGTGTCGACGCATATCACGGTTATCAATATTAACCTCTGCACAGCTTCCCTCCGCAGATAATTGGGCATTTCAAGTGGAATGGTGTCCGCGCAATCCGGATCTGCTGGCGACGGCCTTCTTTGATGGCACCATTGGGATCCACTCTATTCAAACCACGAACGATGCCACGAGTCAAGTGCCCCCGTCCACTCCGAAAGCAGATGGCGCGGACATATTCGACGTACCGGGGTACTCTCGTACGACTCAGAGTACGCTCTCGCTCAAGCAACCTCCGAAATGGCTTCGTCGTCCTACGTCCAGCTCATTCGGGTTTGGTGGCAGGCTGGTCACGGTTTCAAATTTGCCGTCTGCGCAGGGAAAGCATCAGAGTGGTGTCGTGCACGTTAGGAAGATCGTCACCGAGTCTGACCTTGTTGAGCGCGCGAACAAATTGCAAGCTGCGACTAAGGATGGATCTTTGAACGCATTCGCGGAAGCGGAGGCTGATGCTAAGAGTGGTGAAGATGCGGAGAGTTGGAAAGCTCTTCTTAGCTTGTTTAAGGCTGATTCGAGGGACGAGCTCGTGACTCTCCTTGGATATTCGAGCGCTGAGGTGGCTGCTCGTGTCGCGGAAGCGATCGCGAAGTTAAAAGAACCTATCGAGTCCCCTGCAACTCTGAAATACCCTACGGAAGAGGACATAGCGGATTCCAAGCGACACGACACAGTCGTCTCCTTCCGTGAACCTGAACCATCAGAAGGTAGTGATGGGGAACGCGAAGATGGTGTCGCAGAGCAGACGCCTTCTGAGGTTAGCGCTGGTATCTCTGAGCCTACCAGCACCACACGCCTCGCAGATGGAGAGTCGACGACAACTGCGCCCAGTTTGTTCGGTGATGACAACGCTGTTGGAACCCCTCAGGTCGATGCCGCCGCGGATTTCTTCAGTACCATGGGCATTGGCCCTCGAAATGCCGGACCCGAAGTTCTCGTCCCGCATCATAATTATGGCCTGGACTCTTCCGTTGCCGCCACTATGGGGTCGGGACCTTCGTCAGTCATTTCCGATAATATCAAGAGCAACAATTTCAGGATTTATCCGAGCGACGAGTCGGAAACTGATCGCCTTGTCACCAAAGCCCTCGTTCTCGGTGACTTTGAGTCGGCTGTATCTCTCTGCCTCTCATCCAACCGCTTTGCCGACGCGATCTTGCTAGCAGTCAAGGGTGGCACTGAACTGCTGGCGCGCACACAGAAAGCTTACTTCCAACGTCGCACAACATCATCTCCTTACCTCCGATTGTTCCAATCCATCGTCACCAACGACCTGTCTGATATCGTTCAGAATGCTGATCTGCAGGACTGGCAAGATATCTTCGTGGTACTTTGCACTTTTGCCAGTGCAGATGAATTCTCTGGTCTCACTGAGCAGCTTGGACAACGACTCGAATTCCGGTTCAGCCTCGCGAAAGCTTCTAATGCATCAGATGCTCCAACCAGGGCTCACGAATTCAGAAAGAACGCGACATTGACGTATCTTGCCGCTGGGCGTCTTGAGCGGTTGCTCGATATCTGGATTGATGAGCTGGCTGAGGAGGAGAAGCTTTTGATTTTGGATGAGACAAAGTTGAACGGCTCACGCTATACTGCCCACGCTCACGCTCTACAAAGCTTCATCGAAAAAGTCACGGTGTTTCGCAGTGCTATCAACTATGTCGACGCAGATCTTACCCAAATTACGACGAGTGAAGAAGCGGACGTGAAGACCTACAAGTTGGCAGGGCTCTATGATCGTTACTTTGAGTATGCCGATCTTCTAGCGACACAAGGTCTTGTCAAGGAGGCAGTTGCATTCCTCAAATTGACACCTGCGGATTATAAGGGTTCCCTTGGTGCTACTGCTGACTTTGGCGTTGGCAGGGAACGTTTGCTTGCGGCTGCTGGAACCTCGGTGACCCATGCAGCTGCAGCTATTCCTACTACGAAGGCCGCTCTTCCGGCTCTTCCCAATGCACCAGCAGCTACAGGAGGTTATTCCTACGGTCAATATGCGACACAAGCTCAACCTCGGGCTCCTGTCACACAAGCTCCGGTTGCGAGCCAACCGTCCATTTATCAGCCTTTCAATGCTCCAGCACAGGCCCAATCGAGTAATACATATGCTCCGGCTCATACCTCTTCGCAGCCGCAATATCAACCAGCAGCTCCGATGTACGGCACTTCTGGCAATTATACTGCCCCCCATTCGCTTACGCAACCGCCCCATCTTACTCATCAAGGCGCTCCGTCGAATGTTGCTTCACTGGCACCTCCCCCACCCCCTCGCGCCTCTTCAGCCGCGGGCATGTCAGGACCACCCCCAACTGCCCCACCGCCTAAGCGTCGCGAGAATGGTGGCTGGAATGATGCTCCTGCCATGACTGGCGATCGTCGCAGCCCTGGTGCGTTGAATTTGAACAAGCCCGCGGCTATTGTCTCGCCATTCCCTAATGCATCACCGTCGTCCGTACCGGCAACCCCAGGATCACCATATACAGCACAGCATACCGCCCCTTTACCTCCTCCTCCTCGTCCTGGAAGTGTCCAAGCACGTCAACCTCCTCCGCAAGCGCAGCGTGCCCCCCCTCCTCCCCAGGTTGGTTCTGGTATGTACCCGCCCCCTGGAAGACCTCCGTCTGGTCCTCCTGGACCACCTCAAGGCATGGTGCCCCCCTCGCGGCTTACATCTCCACCTCACAACCAAGGTCCTCCACGGCAGACAACTCCTAGCCAATTCGGACCTCCTCAAGTGCACGGAGCTCCCCCACGTCAAACGTCTCCCCCAGGGCCATATGCTCGGGCCACACCGCCCCCTGGCCATCGTGGACCACTAGGCCCCCCAGGGCCTTACGTTCGTGCTACTCCACCCCCAATGCCACAGCAACAACACCTCCAGCAACAACAGCAAGGACCTTACGGTGCTCCTCAGCCCGGACCCTACGGTCCCCCACCAGGAGTGCCGAGGTCAGCCCCTTCAACACAACCGCCCCAGGGGCTACCGAGGGGACCCCCAGGGGCTGCCCCCAATGCACCTCCATCCCGTGCTCAAAGGGGTCCTCCTGCACCAAAATATCGTCAGTCACAAATTGAATTGCACGAGATTGGGTATTGACTTATTCTCCAGCTCCTGGCGATCGAAGCCACATACCGGACTCCTGCCGACCAGCTTTCACGATAATATCTGAGCAGTTGAATATACTGAGGCAAACTATTCCGGTACGCGTACTGTGTTCCCTTCATTCGGAAACAGTTAATTAAAACTTATCATATACTAGCCTCAACAAAAGCGCGTTGTCGATGACCTCGATCGTCGCATCAACCCTCTATTCGACGCGTTGAATTGCGAGACCTTGTCCAAGTCTGTTGTCGACCAACTACTTGTCCTCACGAGGGGTCAGTGCTCTTAACGAAAATCAGTTTTTGCCCATAACTAATCCTTTGTTATTTCATTTACAGCCATGGAAGCTCATGATCGCGATGCTGCGTTGGCAATCCATGTAGACCTGCTTACCAAGGGCTCACAGACTGATGATATTGGACTTTGGATGTCTGGTCTAAAGCAGCTTATTATGCGACTGTAAAACGCTTCCAGGATTTATACGTACGTTAAACTGTGATCAAATTAACGCAAGTCGTTTGCACTTAGGAATCAGTCTTACCGCAAAACAAGCTTAAGAATGCTCTCATGGACCACCTTTTGACAAACCGATATTGCAGGCTCGATTCTTCACCAAATACCTTGATTCTTTTTTTATATTTTCTCTCTCATGTATTAGATTCTGCTTCTGAATTTAGAATGAATTTAACGTGAACGTAAGTGATGCAATGGAAGATGCAACACTGTCAAAATCGCCATTTTGAGATGATCTGCTCTGCCAATGGAAACCTTTCGCTCAGGCTACTGGAAAAAATTGGGGCTCTTTCACTTACATCTCAAAAGCTTAACTATAAATTTCCGAGACGATGGATGAGTTTTGAGTCAGCACCAGCAGCAGCATGACTCGGCGTGACATTGCCAGAACGAGTTCAAACTCCGACCGACGCGGGTCCATTAACTGATTCAATTTCTGTCGGATTGAACATATAGTATGCTACCCACCCCAGCACATACAATACCCATCTATCGACACTACCCGTACCACATAAAAACACATGGAACAACCCCAACTCCGTACTCTAGCATATCTTCCACCTGTACCTACAAGCCAATTTTACTACCAATATTCTCCCAATATTGACCGGTGACCAATGACCACAACACTTCCCATTAGATATTTACACTTATTACTTTACTGATAATCACATCTGAAGCTTCGTACGCGTTTTGCGCAGTCTTTCACGCATTCGCCAACCCGGCTGGCGGGCCATGACAACAGCGAAATTTCGTCAGGGAAGGTCTTCCTGCGGCACGAAACTCCGCTACTCGCCCCGTGCCTCCTTTCGAATAGCGGTAACAGACGAGACCCGATAACTTTAGCCAAAATCACTATATTTGGGTAGATGTGACAAGCGAGGGCCCGTGACACGTGACTGACGAATTGATCGAAATTCGTACAGTTCGGACAGTAAGGTACTTATGCGGATGCCTCTTTCTCGCTCAATTAATTAACGGTCGTCTATTGTCTCTTGCATCATCATCATGCATCATGATGCCGCTGGTTCTCAAACATATATCTTACTCCAAGTGATACTGACCCGCTAGGATTCGAGCAGGGTAATTGAAATTTTGGTAACAGATACTTAAAGTTAAAAGCAGGGATGTTCACCGAGTCCGAACTTAAGGGCAATACCTTTGTGGCAAAACCGCTCCGTATCACCATTCTTTTCGTCTTCCATTGGTACTGAACGTATTTATCGCTCCGAGGCCACAAGCTCTAAGCAAGCCTAACCGCAAGGAGATGCTTCGCTTTTTGCCGCCCTCAGTGTGGATCTGTGTCGGACAGCATTTTCAAATCAAGATAGAACCCCTTCCTGCTTCTTGCCGTTGATGGCATTGTTCTTCACTGATAAATGTGCGAGAGAAGGTCAGTAAACATTGCGCCCCGTTGTGATCGTCCACCCGTTAGTTCTCCGCTCTCGAGTCTTTCGGACACGCCATCGATCGTCCACTTTAGAGCATCCTTGACGAGGAGAAAACTATTGAGCAATGGCAAAAAGTCCTGCTGAGATTGCGTAGGTAAATTTCCCTGCCGATGTCCGAGCTGTACTAATTATTACCGCCAGACTCGGGCCTATGTTTATAGGAACTGTATTCAATGTGATTCTATATGGCATTATGATTACACAGGTCTACTTGTACTTCAGTACATACAAAAAGTGAGGCGTGATTATTCCTACGATACATCGCTAAACTGACGGTTGACGTTGAGCAGGGATCGAACGTGGCTGAAATGTGTTGTGCTCTACCTCTTTCTGGCGGACACAGTCAACGCCGTATTCGACCTGGTCTACGTCTATCTCGCGCTCGTCGTTAATTTTGGTTTGTCATTTTAATAATAATAAAAGGTTGATTTGCCGTGCCGAATTTATATCTCTTGTAGATAATCCGAAATACATTGTGCAGGCCAACTGGAGTGCGTTCTTTGTTATTATTATTACTTGGATCCAGCATTAATGGTTATCGTCTGCGCCAGTCTTCGGCACAGAGCCTGCAATGACTGTATGCTTATATTTGACTTTCTCTAATAGCGCACATCACACTTCTTTATTTCAGGGTATAATCGCTTCTTGTGTCCAACTGTTCTTTGCGTGGCGCGTAAAGGTCGTCACCAGCAACATATGGGCAGTCATGCTCATCGTCTTCTGTGCCTTTGTTAACATGCGTGAGTCATCTTCCTTATTATTACTGCAGGCCCCTGTAGTTGATTTTCGTCGTTAGTGGCGTCCATCGGAACCTCCATTGCAGTTGGGATCATACCAGTCTTCACTGAATTCGTAAGGTTCAAAGTGATCGTCATCATCTGGTAAGCGCCACCAATGTCGAATTTTTGCATTGGGAGGACATCTGATATACTTCTTGGCAGGCTGGTCGCTGGTGTTGTTGCGGATGTCTGTATTACAACGTCGCTCACCTATCACTTAGTACATTCTGTTACTGCCGGCCAACCATGAGTGACAGCTAATTATTTTCAATCAGAGAAAACAAAGGACTGGTTTTTCAGCTACAGACGACCTCGTCAACCGCATTATCAGATGTATGTCGTCTTCTTGGTCCCCATGATTGATGCCAATTCTTTTGTCGATTAAAGTAACCGTTCAAACTGGTGCCGTCACTGCTGTCGTGGCCACAGTGGACTTGATTGTCTTCCTCGTAGACACCACAGGAATGTGAGTTTCGCTACCTAACTTGATGGCGTCCTCTCCGTTCTGACGAGTTGGAATTTACTTCAGTCACTTGATCTTTAATGTTCCCCTGCCAAAGCTTTACACCAACTCTTTAATGTCAAGTCTGAACGCCAGAGGCGGCTGGAAATTCTCGCAACACTCTGACGAACCTAATCCCACCACCATCACAACATCGAGATCACGAGTACATAATATACGCTTCACTCCCCCCTTTTTGTGCCTTATGCTTTTTCTCTTGACAGCCGGTCTTACAATTTAAGAAACCGGGGACCATACCAGAAGTAAGTCACTCCTGAGCTCAGTTTTATTCACAGACGACCTCCCAGCAGGTATTCGTCCACGTTGAGTCACACGAGATGGCGGACATTGAGAGCAATAAACCGAACCGGTTGTACCCGGACGCCGAATCAGAATGAGAACTTCAACGGATGGCGATATCAAGAACAAGTCAGTTGGCTAAACAATGAACAAAATTGAAGTACATTTGCCCAGGCGCGGGCGAGGAGCTCGAGGACGGTAGATAAATTAACATCTCTTTCTTGGCACAATCACATTGTAATAGACCGTTGATCGTAATGTATCACAGCTGCATCAAGAATATTTATGCATTATCCGCAGTCTATACCCAATATGTAGGCTCTTTAATTACTAAACTGTCACCCTGTTAAACACGAGGCTGTATGGTATTGTCATCATGCAAATCTCCCAGAGCTCGCCCATTTCAGTACACAACAGTATTAGACTACAATCACAGCGACAGAAGTATAGGAAACGACCAACAAACAAAATCCAAGAGTCGTGGCGAAGAGCTTGGCGCAGTTGCGCAACCCGGTGGCAAGCAAATTAATTAATTCTATCATAATCATCCATTACAAAATGTATGCCGTCTAGTATGTTATTGTGTGGGTGCTTGTGGGTGATGTCGATTGTCGATCGCGATCCACGTGATGTCTTGATGCGGAATGGCATCTCGGGCCCCGATGTGCGTTAAGACGGTTCGGGCCTGCCATACTACTGGCCACCTGGCGCTTCATGGTTGTTGTTGTCGACAGCACATTCGCTGCCCCAAACGACATCTCTCTCACTTCTCACAAGCCTAGCTATTCCTTACCTTTTCAACAACATGTCTTCAGGCGAAACACAGGGTCTCATTTCCTTTTTTGACAAGGAACTACTTGTATCGTTGGACGCCGTACAATACGCACTACTTCGGTGTGGTAACGCATTAACTGAGAAGAATGTCGAGCCGTTGCTTCAAAATCTCATTTCGCAGTCTTTGTCTGATAGTCGGCCACTTTTGGAACTCGTCCTGTCGGGTAGGTTTCTCAGATCAACGTCGATTCCTCGGCTTTTTCCTCATACTCCTTGCTGGACAGGAGGATCGTGCAGTGAGACATTGTCAACGTGGATCATGAATCACTTTCCGGTAACTAGGGACGGGTATTCATCGTCCTTGGCTTTTGCTATCATCCAAAGACTCTCTATTTTCGTGCTGTTTGCGTACCCATTTGACGGAGAAACCTCTAAATTACTAAGCTTATATCGCCATCGCGTGGAACTTTCACCTAAAGCCATAGGTGCCCTCTCTGCAGCGACCTTTTCTGTTGAGCTGGAGAAGCCGGATGACAACGAAGACGATCGGGGTTTCATAAAACCCCAAAAGTCTTCGCAACGGCGGAGAAAACGAGCGAAGAGAGTAGACTCTAATATTCTCTTCGATCCTAAATTGTTCGAGTCTCTGGGACTAATTGTCCCTAAATCTCAGAAGGAGGTTGAAACGGTTTCTAAGCTTCTCATAGACGAGCACAAAACTATTCTGAAGGTCCACCATCTCCTGCTCGATCAGTCGTTTGCGTATCTAACTCTTCTACAGTTCTACCTTGACAGATTGCGAGATGCAGACGTTGCAGCTACGATTCAACGGGGTTTCATTCGACAGGATGTTATACTTGAATCCCAGGCGGCACCCGCAGTAGAAGAACAATCAACGCCTTTAAACATCGCTGTCGACGGTACAGGGAATATTCCATCGGCATACCCCATGGTGCAACCTATGAAAGCGTGGGATAGGCAGTGTTATTTGCATTATTGAATAGTCTCTGATTACTGCCATTTCCAGAGCCCTTTATTTCGACAGCGCAGAGGGATTTGGCGAGTGGCGCATTCTCATCTCCACGAGGGCAGATCGTGACCTGCGAGCGGCTCGAAGGAAGGATGCGAAGTTCTTCAAAATTGTGATCAAGAAGATCAAGTGAGTGCTTCGATCATATTCCCATTTCATTCACTCCAACAAACCTTCTTATATGCAGAGAGCTTTCGAATGGACACTTTTCGGACGACAACCATAAGCGTTTGAACGGGCAAGACACCGAGATTCCTATCTATGAGGCAAAGATGACCGGGGATACTCGACTAATTGTGAGTGTCGTTCTTCGATATTTCTGACTGTTCGAAACTCACAGTTGCACCTTTAGTACCATGTGGACTGCATTCCGGAGTATGACGTTGAGGTTTGACATTTCCAATCTCAGTGGCATTCGATTTTCTGATCGTAGCTTACGAGTGCAGGTCGAAAGACAAGGTAAACCGGATGCTGACAATCGCAAACGCAATACAATTTGTTGATCTTCTTGCCAGTCATCAAGATCTTTGGTATCTACACTCACGCACAAATTGATAAGCGCCTTTGGGATTCCATGGGGCGTCAGCTAGGAAGGAAAGGCAAAGAATACCGCAACAAGTGCACGTTTCGAAACCGCCCACACCACGCGGGAGATAACGTTATCTTGCCTGCCTGCTTTCCGCCCCTGGGGGAAACAGCAGCTGTCACTTCTGTCGTACCAGAATTGCCGCAAGAGGATTTGGAAGAGGTAAGTGGGATGTTAGTCGTCTACACGGCTGCTAACCTACTTGTAGATACATTCGCTTCTCGTGTAAGCTACCCATCTGCGGGATCACTGTGGTACGCTGACTTCCTGCCAGCCTTGAGAAATTCGTCACTTTATCTCAGGTTTGCTTCGGTGCTGTCCTAAATAAGCTACGCTAATAGAATCTGTTAAGGCCCTTCTCAATAGTATGGATTGCACTAATGCCGTCAATTGTTTGGACTCATTTAAAGAAAATACCAATTACAGGTATAATTGCAGACCTGGATGTGGCTCACGTTTTCGATGTCACGTACGTTGACTGCAGTTTGTTCGTCGTCCTTCATTTGATGTTACACCCACAAGGCCGCAAGAAAAGGAGATCATTGAGTATCCATATTCGTGTTATGTCCTTGGACGGAGCGGCACTGGGTAAAGCTCGTCTCGTCGAAGTCATCGTCTTGTCTCCCTCAGATATGTGAACTGATGCATCATAATTCACGCAGGAAGACAACAACAATGCTATTCAAGATGCTTGGAATCGAGCGAGCATTCAAGTTGAAACAAGATTCAATGGACAAGCCCCGGCAGATATTCGTCACCCAATCTAGAGTTCTGGCTAGCAAGGTCGAGGAATATTTCTCCAAACTGTTGGATTCTCTGTCGGCAGCTGGGAGGCCCAAGGAGGAGCTGGCGAAACTTGCCAAAGAAAAGAAGTCGCAGAGCGGGGAACACGGCCTCTTTGACCTCGATGACGATATCAATTGGCGAGCTGACTTGCCGTCGAAGTTCAGCGAACTTAAGGACGAGCATTTCCCCTTGTTCCTTACCTTTGATCGAGTCTGTTGTATTGACCCCTTTCAAGAGATCTTTTGCTGACGTGCATGTATAGTTACTGACATTGCTTGAAGCTGACTTGTCCGAATTATATCCTCAATTCACCACCTTCAGGACAGGCACAGCGTTATCTCCTGTATCGCCGTCTCAGACCGTTGAACCGACGACTCCAGTTCTTTCGAGAGGAGCTGGGAAGCTCATCACCTATAACGTCTTCTTGGAGTCCTGTTGGCCGCATTTCTCACAGACCCTTAGAAAGGGACTAGGTGAGCTGCTTAACTTTACGCATTCATATCACAGCTAATTGTTTTTGTAGATCCTTCGCTTGTATTTAGTGAATTGATGGGTCGGATACAATGGTTTTCTTCACATCCACTGGTCGCTGACTTCCCACTAGGTGTTATCCAGGGATCTGAGGAGTCACTCAGCCACGAGAATCGTTTCCTCGACAAGCATACATACGAGAATCTCAGTCATCGTGCTCAATATACCTTTGCTAATAAGCGCGATATAGTCTACTCGATTTTCCAAGCCTACATCAAACAGAAACGCTTGCGTGGCGATTTTGATGCTGCTGACAGGTGAGTTAAGATAATGCGACAATTTCTGCTCTGGCTAAATCCTGTCACTAGGACCCATGACATTCTCAAGGCTATTGATGTGATTGGCCTTCCAGGGCGAAAGATCGACTTTCTGTGAGTAACATTACGCCATTACACCTTGTGCATCGTTGCTGAAATGCTATATTAGATACGTAGATGAAGCTCAGGATAACCTTCTCATTGATGCCCTATGTACGTTCAAAGACATTGATGAATCTTCACTGATGAGCATTGCTAGTATTGAGGTCTCTGTGCCGAAATCCGGATGGCCTGTTTTGGGCTGGTGATACGGCACAGACAATCTCTGTTGGAAGCTCGTTTAGATTCAACGATCTTAAGGCATTCCTATTCCGACTGGAGGTTAGTGTCTATTGATATTATTACACATTATATGGTGCTTACGGTATTGCGTAGCAACGAAGAGAGCGTGTTGTCAATCAAAGCTTACTACATCTCACGCAGGAGCCTCCCCATACATTCCAACTAGCGATCAATTATCGATCGCACGGGGGCATCGTCCATTGCGCTCATTCAGTCATTGAGCTTATAACGCACTTTTGGCCTCATGCAATAGATGTCTTAACTCAAGAGCAAGGTGTTGTGGATGGCCTGAAACCTGTTTTCTTCAGCGGATGGGATAAAGATACGGTTCGATATGTGAGTTTACCCCTCAGTCATCAGTACAGCATTTAATCTTTTCTTTCTGCAGGAACAATTCTTATTTGGAGCATCGTGAGTCTTGACTGTATCCATGATGGCTTGCCGTTGACGGTTTCGCTACTTTAGTGGAAGCCAAATCGAATTTGGGGCCCAACAATGTAATTGAGTTCTGACATTGAATGAAGTGTTTTATTCTGACCTTCGAGTCGTACCAGGCATTCTTGTCCGGGATGACAGTGCACGAGAAGAGCTGAGGCAGCAGGTCGGAGATATTGGATTGATCATGTTTGTGCATACACCCGGGAAATCCTAAGCTAATTATTCTGTTTAGGACGCTCTACGAAAGTAAAGGCTTGGAGTTTGATGACGTAAGCACTGTTTCATTGCCTTCACGTTCACATTTGATCGACGCATCTTCGAAATCCAAGGTTTTGTTATATAAGTTTTTTGAAGATTCCACCGTGGATCTCTCCAAATGGCGAGTTGTGTTAAACTTGCTTGGCGACGAGAGCAACTTGGATATTCCTGCGCCTTCCTTTGAAGAGTCTCGTCACGCTGCAGTCTGTAGTGAAGTAGGTCGAACGTCAACCATCTTGAATTGAGCTAACTAAGTGGCTACCCACATTTAGCTCAAGTTTCTTTACGTGGCTATAACGCGAGCCAGAAAGAATCTATGGATAGTCGATTGCTCAGATAAAGGTGAACCAATGCAAGTAAGCAGAGTACAAGACTTCGTCAAATCTGCCTGCTAATTGGCTATTGTAGCTATTTTGGACCTCGCGCATGCAAATCCAGCACTGTACTCCTGGGATGGACGTCCCACTCCTCGCTGTTTCTTCTTCCCCAGAAGAGTGGGAGAAGTCTGGGAGAAGTCTATTCCAAAATAAGCGATATCTACAGGCATTGCATTGTTTTAAACGTGCTGGACTGAGTCGGGAGGTTGCCGTCTCGAATGCCTATTACCTCCGAGAGCAAGCTCAATTAATACCTGCAGTTGAATCACGCAAAATCCAACAAACACGGATTGCCGCATTTCTGGTAGCCGCAGATGCTTTCATGGAATGCGCTACAGTGGCCATCAATGCCAGGGAAATACGAGTATACTATCGAAACGCCGGTGATTGCTTTGAACTTGTCGAAGACCACTATCGGGCCGCTCGTGCATACGTAGAAGCCCATGAATTCACCACTGCTGCAAAGCTCTTCCGCGTATGTGCGAAATTCGATGAGGCGGTCGATCTCGTGAAACGATTTCGTCAAGAAATTGATGATGATGTGGCGCAATATATCTTCAATGTCGCAAAGTTGTTCTACTTCAGAGGTGGTGAACTTCAGTAAAGACTTTTTATCTTCGTCGGGTGACAGAACGCTCCTCACTGACATGCGTTACTTTCCAGGAAAGCCAGACAACTATTTGATTCAGATAATGAACAATTGGAATATCTCGAAGAGTACGATCTTGACGTTTCTCGAGCTGCAGTGCTGAAGGAACTTGGGAGATATAAGGAAGCAGGAGACATACATCTAGCTGAGGGCCGAACACTGGAAGCAATTCAGCTCTTCTTGTTAGACGGTGACGATCAGGACACTGTTCGGTGCGGACACGCCTGCATTCTTCAAGGCCTCTGGAGACATCTATCTTTTTCAGTGAAGGTGCAAAATGGGGGAGAAGAGGCTATCCAATTTTTAGAATTGGCTTCGAAGGTTGAACTGACATCGACTGATACTGTAGTCACCGATGAGGTAAGTCATGTTTGCGATCGACTTCCGCTGTTCACTAAGGGAAATTTAGCTGGCTATGTTCCATGCTATCAGATCGTCCGATACCACTCAGCTTCGAGATCTCGGTGCCAAGTTTGCATCCAGGGACGAAGTGATACAAGCGCTACTTTGCTTCGATCATTATTTCAATAATTTCCCGAACATTGTGGTCATGGAAGCGTCTGAGGTTTCTAAAGTACTCGATGGTTTCTTTCGCTACTGCCGTCTCCTCTTGTCCGTCGCCATTGCTCCTGACTCATGCAACAACCCTCTCATGCAAAAGCTGTTCTGCATACATCCATCTACAGAGAAGGTCTTTATGTTGCCAACTGGGACATTCTTGCACAAAAAAATCGTTGAATCTCGAGCCATTATCACACAAACAAGGGAAAACGGTGTCCTCGTCAATGAATGGGATCTTGCTCGCCAATTCAAAGGATGCCTCTTCGAATACCTACGCGACCGGGTCATGACGGAAAATGAGATATGCCGACGAACGCGGGTCTTCACTCCTTGCCTCAACTTCGCCATCAACGATGTCTGCAATAGGCGGGAATGTCCTCGCGACCACATTTCATATACAACCTTCAACCACACTTGGTATAATCTCCAAGCTAAGATCCATCTTCAACAAATTCTTATCTTTCATACTCTGCATGCAATTTCGATGAATTTCCGGGATAGGGTGACACAACATCGGTGAGAAAACTTCCGACTTTGCCGTAGAAGACAATATTTCTAATCGCCATCCGTAATTTGCAAAGATACTGGATCAATCGACTTCATGAAACCCTTTATCCCTCAATTTACTACCTCGGGACGGTCGCGAGTCTTGATGTAGCACTGATACCAGAAGCTCATCGGGCTATTGAGGTTGTGAAGGGCTGGTCTCGAGACTTCCTTTATACCCACCATCGATGGGAGCCAAGGTTGTTGACTACGGTCTATCAAACGGTCAACCTATGTTTGTATTTGGACAGACCTAATGCACGCCAATACATCCATGGCGCACCAGTCTTCAACGCGTTCAACATGATACCAGACTATCGCCGCCACCTTGGAGGGAATAATTCACAGATTGCTTGTGTAGTTCGTGAACTTGTCCGTTCGCTACAAGGCACAGACGATGTATTCATCTCAGTTGGCATAATGTTTGTAAAGTAAGTGTCCTGAAATCGACGCATTCGAGTCATCTTGTACTCATCTATATTCAATAACAGACAAGTGGTAGACAAGATGCTTCCCATTGACGTCCTTGTCTTGTGCGATGTCATTGACTACCTCTGTGGCTCCATCATTCTCGTCCGTGTCAACTATTCTTTGCACAACATGACCCTTCCCCGCAGCTGGTTTATTACCCTCTTGCGACGTCTTAAACGGGAAACACAAGGAGTAGAATTCGAAACGAATCAATTGAGGCATATTATAAGCTCTATTCGGCAACTACTGGATCGACTACAAGCAGGAGTAGCAGCAGGTAGGCTCAGTGGATAAGGTGTCTCTGGGTTCTGACGTGTTTCATCGGCCAGGACATTTGTTGTACGAGAATTTGGATCTTAACAAGCTTTCAACTATGCGACATATTTCTATTGCTCGCCTGTGAGTGCTTCACTTGTGTTGGCACAGACAAAACTGATTTCTCCGACTTGTTGGATCTTTAGATGCAGGTCAATCTGTCTTTGTGCGCTAATCTCATTACAAGTCTCAGTTTCTGTACCTTGACATTTTCTCAAGTGGGGTACAACATAAACAATGACGATCTTAGGGGGCAGATCTTGAGCTCAATGAGGCCACTCAGGACAAATTCTCATTATCTCTATCGGAGGTAAGTCTGCTTCATACCTGATATCTGCTATGTTCGTTCAACATCTTGTAGCTATGCACAAGCTCGCGTATGGCGCGATCTGAGTCAGGCGGTCCACAAGTCGACTACGGAGTCGCCTCTGGATGAAATGATCCAGCTGTACCACGAAAGCAAGAAGCCTGGCACGTATACTATCCCCACAGGAGTGCGCCGTGTCTTCTACAAGGCCATCGAGGATGTGCCGCGTCTTCTTAGTGAGGCGTCTGTACCTTCGTTCCTCTCTTCGCTCCATGCAGACGCACCCGCGTTCGTACCTCGGCAGATCCCCAAGGTTGACGATGAGAGAGTTACAGAGGTTCCTAACTCTGAAGATCCTTCAGCTGGGGCCGAAGTCCATGAGGACATCGAAGAGCCAGAAGTAGATCATACAGACGTCATGAACAGCACCACCGCGGTAGAGACGATTGCCAATACAGCACTTCCAGACACCAATGAGTTGCCTTCGGAGGAGAAGATTCATGCAGCAGGCGTATTGATGGCTTATCGGAAAGTTCTGATTTCCCGCCGCAAATCAACAAAGACGGTGGTGCAAGCATCGAGGACAACTTTCTTTGAGGCCTGCCGGGTGGAGGCTTCTAGGATGAATTGGCCGCATGGAAGGTACTACCGCATGTTATTCCTAGGTTTGCTCCCACATGTGCTCGTCTGTCTCAGTTGGGTCCATCCATTTCTGGTGGGAGCAAAGGACAAGGCGAAGAAACGGTATAACGTGGCCGCTCACCAGGAGCTGGACGATGTTATGAAGAAGATGACGGAATTGAAGTGAGTGCCTGTCTATATTGATCGTTTTCCCAATCTAACCTTACGCACTCCTTAGTGATCTCCTGAAGGATGCTCGACGCCTACGGGCAGCCTTACAACCACAGTCCGAGCTACATTGCAAGCGTGATCCAGAGAAACTCAAGATCTATGTGCTTGAGGTTGAAAAGCTGCTGGGCCGACTGCAACCTGAGTTTACACGAGAAGTGAAGGAGGATTTGGAAATAGCATTGAAGGGGATAGTCAGGGTCAGAAAGCCGCCTAAGGCAAAGCCCAAACCAGATATTCCGCCGGTTGATGATGAGTTCGGGGATTACTGATCGCTATTCGTTTAGCAAGTTTTGACACATCAAAGCACAGCATTTACCCTCAAAGTATATTTTACTGTATTTTTCACGTGACTTACCCAAAATGGGTTTTTGCAATCATTTCGCACAATGGTTTGTTTCTCCGTCAATTCTTGATGGATTGGCCTGAAATTAAAACTGGGTGTTCCCCTATATGTATTCTTTGTGTCTGCTACATAGTATTTTACGAGCCTATCTATTGTTTTTCTCATGTGACTTTGCCAAATTGGGTTTCACACTTCATTTTGGGTGGCAGCTTCAAATTGTCATTGCTCCATCAATTCCTGATGGATTTCCTTGCAAATTGATTTCTGGACTCTTACATATGTTGTTTAGGTTTCTGTAACAAGAAATTGTGCAAAATACATATGCTTCAATTTCATGTTTTTGGCAGTGTGAGGGTGAATTTCTAAGTCATACAGCACTGGCTGCAAAAATTAATAGAATGGCATGCTTTGCATGCACCTACCTTTATATCCTCTACAGATGATCCAGGTTTATTGTAGAATTTGTAGGACATCCCAATGAATGACAGCTGTTGCACTGAGCCTGAGCCACAAATAGGGCTGTCTGCCATATCTGTACAAACTGTAAGTATGGTACCTGTAATACAGCATCTGTAACCGTACCGTTGCCATTTAGTAGTGCACAAACCATAACTGGCAGACGGCAGGAGGCTACCTGTCCAAAGCTGTACTTTGTTGGCTGTATACAGGTATTTATGGACACTATCATGGATGTTGTGCATCATATCTAAACCCACGGGCATGAAACTGCTATGTGATTGGGCAACAGAAACTGTCAGTGCCACTGAACAAATTTGGTCATATGCACCCTTGTTTGGTTACCATTTGTTTGCAACCTCTATATTGAATACTGTTCTTTTTACAGTGCTCTACTGAGATTTCAGACAGAAGATGCTCCAGAGGTGTGAATTCAGACTCTTTGTATGTCTTTTTCAATGCATGATAGGTCTCTCTGGTCTTTCCATAGTACAGCTTATCAAAATTCCAAGTAAATATAGGATCACAATTTGAATACACCAGTGTGGAGCTGTCTTAGTTGTTTGGCTGACAGTATAGCTATAAGATTGAAGCTTTAAGGTTGAATCCAACCATCAAAATCTTTCACACTTTTCTTCTTTTGATAACCCACTGTCACACTGAGCCTGACCTCATTTTGTCTATTGGTGGCCAACACCAGCATAAAGACATCTGGTATATATTCCAATTATACATTTACAAAAGTATTAACAGGTGGATTTGGTTAGTTAATGCAGATGTGACACATCACATCATGCATGGTGACACTGCTGGCTTTCAGCAAGTTCTTGGTTGAGGCTGGCATGAAAAAAATCCTGGCCATATGGCTGAACTAATTGCAAACAAGATGATGGGCTCTGACAATGACAGGGAGACCCCCTGTTTTCTCAGGCACAGCAAACAACACACCAGTGCTAGAACTCAGCCTCAATCATCTGTTATTGCTACTGGAAATTCCTTTGACCCTCTGCCTGTTGAAAAGTCCTCTGACACAGACAATGGTGACTATAATGGGAGTGGCTCATCTTCTTCAGCACCGTCCTCAGACAGCAATATCAAGGAGATTACAAATGAGGAGGTACAACAAATAACTTCAATATTTTCGCATGTATGCTGACAGTAATTATTATTATTATCTGATCAGCTTGCTGACAGCCTCGCTACTAAGGCGGTTGCTGAAAGCAGTCCAGCAGCCCACCAGAAGCGCACAAAGAGTTCTAAGAGCAAAAAGCAAAAGGTACCTTGCAAGTCCACGGAGTCTGCGAGCAATCCAAAGTGGACTTGTATTGAGGATGTGCAAGATGAGGTGGATGTTGCAGAACCTTCTCTGGCCCCTGTGGTGGTGCCTTTTGCAATTGTTCCAAAGCTGAAGGTATGCAAAAATCTTATAGGATATTCCTTGTACTGACGGCCAATGTCTACTGCAGAAGTCTGAGACGAGAAATCTGATCTATCTGATCTATGAAACTATTAACATCAATGCAGATGGACATGCAGGACAGCCAGGTGATAAACACTACAAGTGCTACCATGGTAACCACAAGATCCTCACAGTCAGAAGAGCAATGAAAAGTAGTCTGAATGGTACTATTCTGTATTTTGCTGCTCACTTCACCTTTGATCTGACTTCAATTTAAACAGGTCTTACGGGCCATCTTAAGACCCACTTTTCCACCATGTATCATCTATAGCTGATTCTTAAAGATCGAAGTGATCCACCTACAGAGGATGAGAAGGTCATTGCTGCCAGAAAATGTATGCTTGATCTGTCACAGGCTGCTGAGTATGTTGGTCAGCTTGAAAGAGCTTCAACAAGTATTGTGGAAGCTTTTAAACAGCAACAGCAGCATAACACAGTAAGCTTATTGTGTGTACCACCAGTGCAATATTAATTAAATATTGTCAAACATAGGAGCAAAATTGGGATCAGGAAAAGTTTGAAAAACTTCTTCCCCAATGGGTGGTGGCATGTGATCAATCCTGTGATGCCATTGACTAGCCTGAATTCAGGAGCCTTCTCGAATATACACACCTTCAACCCTCACTTCATATTCCTCGTCATGGAGCTGTTAGGACTTGTATCATGAAGATGGGTGAAGACACATTTGAAAGCATCAAGAAAATGATTGCAGTTAGAGCAGTCTATTTTTTTTCCATCTCACACACCGTCACTGATGTTTAACAGGAGTTGGATTGTAAAGTGAGCTTTTCACTTGATGCTTGAACATTGAGCAACAAGTACCTGTTCCTTGCTATTGTGATGCATTACATTACAAATGATTGGCATCTCAGTAGAGTTGATGTTACCTTGATCTTTTGACTCACTGTCTGACACTGTTGCATTGTCAGAGGAGCTTCTCATTGACTTCCATGAGCTTATCAGGGGAGAATATGGGGCATGCAGTTTATGACATGATGAAAAAATATGGTTTGCGAGGAAAGGTAAAGCAGCATTTATCACCTTGCAAATCAGTTTTTTCTGATCCACGTTGTTAGGTCAATGCCATCAATTGTGACAATGCTTCAAACAATGACACCATGATGGAATGTCTGGAACATCTTCATGCTGGAGATGGTTTTGAGTTTGATGCAGCTGAAGCTCGTCTCCATTGTATCCCACATACCATACACCTCTCCACATTAGAGGTGAGTACTGCTCCATGTTTAGAACTTGCATACTCTTAGCTCATAATCAATTAACAGTTGCTGCAATCCATTGGAGCTGTCAAAAAAGGTGATTCTGAAGCTGCATATCAAGAATCTGTGACAGCACCACTAGGTCACAAACATGATGATGATGCTGTTGGTCAGGATGCAGATGATGACAAGGAATCAGATCCACTGCCAGACTCCAAAGAAGTTCTACAAGAGGTCCTATTGGCAATTGAGAAGGCATCTTCTTTTCTGTTTCAATCTGTTTTGTGCAGCTAATGTTACTACTCTTAGCTCATAAAATCATTCAAGCTGTATGAGCAAGTCCTCAATGGCACCAGGCATGGCTGTCCAAGGTAACAATCTCACTTTGCAAAGTTGAGAAGGCCTTGACAGAGATAGCACTTATGCTCATTCTTGATGTCAAAACTTGCTGGTTCTCAACTCACCAAATGCTGCATAAGTACTAGTATCTACTTTTTTAAATTCAGCTTCCTAATTCTAGCACTGGGCTGTGCACTTGACTACTGGTCTGTTATTGACAATTTTGTTGCTAAAAATCTTGATATGCACAAGTATGAAATGTATTCTGAAGACTGGGATGCAATCATTTTGGTCACATGATGGTTAAAGTCATTTCAGTCAACAACTACCCAGATGTCTGGGACAAAGCAGTCCATGCTTTCCTCCACACATGCAATCTTCCATGGCCTTTAAGAGTCCCTTTGAGAGTTGATATGTACACTACCAGACAACACACCAGCTTGGCTCAAGCTCAGTTTAACCAGAGCTCATTGGAAGCTTAGCAACTATTATGGGAAGATTGATGATTTGCCCCACTATACTTGGTCTTCTTGTAAGTGATCATACTTATCATTTTAATATTTGGCTTACTGAAAAAGTTTATACAGTGCTTGATCCACATATTGGGTATGAAGGGCTCCTTGCTGATTGCAGAGACGATGCTTCAATGCGATGTTCTCTTGATCATTCACAAGAAGCACTTCAAGACCATTATCGCACTCACTATGCACCAAGCCAACCAACTAACTAAGAAGTGGACCTGACACCTTCCATTCCTTTGGGTTCACCCCAAAAAGTTGATTTCATGGCATGCTACAAGAAATGAACACATTCATTTGTTGATGAGATTGAAGAGTTTTTTAAGCTGCCATCAGAAACATTTGACAACTGTGATCCCATTTAATGGTGGGCAGGGCAGCGCGCTGTCATACTATGTATGTGTTGCATAGTAGAACATGGAGAAAAGTCATCAAACATCTGACAAATATAATGACTTGCTTTGGTGAAATTTTAAGCAAACATTTATTAAGACTCTTATGAATTTATGACAAATATGAATTTTATGACCAAATACAAAGTTACAAATTTTACGAATTTTCTATGAATCATGCCAGAACAGAAGGATAGCAAAGTGAAAGCAGAAAAGATAGCAGAGGAGAGCATAGAAAGATAGTAGGGAAAATACTTGTCCAAAATCACTCCCACATCATAAATCCAAACATCTCGCCCAACAACTTGCCATAATCTGCGTTCAAGTCATCCTTCGCCATCACCTCAGACTCATCCCAGACCCTTTCCACATCCACAATGTCCTTCATTGACATTAGGAACCAGTGAAAGAAATAGTGCTTGAAGCGCTGAGAACGAGTAAGGCAAAAACCATCTGGAAGACAAGATACAATTACCCTTCGCACTGGAACTTCATCTTTGGAGGGGCTTTCTAGCATCTCAACTCCAAACTTGATGAAATTGCGCCCCACCCCTACTGCCTCAGTAATCTTTGCTAGTCTCAGATTGTCACCCAAAATCACTGTTGCACCCTCCTTAAAAGCTCCATACTCCCAAATAAAATAGTCCACACATTTGGGACTAAAATACCCCCAGAGGTGGACAGGAGGCTCACAGGAGAAGTCGTCAGAGTCAGGAAGGGAAGGATAGGACTTTGAAGGAATTGTCTGTGTGAATTTGGTGTCCTCGAAAAATTGGGAATAATCTTCAGATGAAGAACGATTGGGGGCAAACGAGATTGAGACATGAGGAGGGCCTAGTTGAGCCTGGATGTTAGAGTTTATAATGGATGGATGAATAATGTGATGTTTGAAAATTTTGTAGTCAACTGATGAACGAATGTTGTTCGAAAAAGAATTGAGGGACAGATCGGCTAGATTGGAAGACATGCTAGAAATGGACAGCAGGTTGACGAACTAGGAACATTTAGAAGCTGAGAATAGCTGGCGATGCTGTATGATAGGCGCTAGATGGAGCGTCCTGACGCTACCAGTGCATCACCAGCACCATGTGGTTATTTCCTTATTAGGAATTTGATTCTCAAGCCATAATTTACCTGCGCTTGCAGTCACAAATCTGTCACAAATCACTTGCTTAGCCTTTTTCAAACAAATGAACAAACAAAGGCTCTTCTAAAAATAGCACAGGCTTCTCAAACTCGGTTGCTACCTAACAACCAATTAGATGCTCAGGAATTTGATGGATGTATCACGTCAGCCAATCAGAAGATGAGCTATTTGACAAATGTACTGCTTCAGCCAATCAGGAGATGAGTTATTTTCTGGATAATAGTTAGCCAATCAGGATTGGTTTATTTATAGCCTGAATTACTTAATTTGGGCAGAATATCTCGAGCACAGCTATGTGAAACACTTATAGCCATGTAAAAGGAAAACAGACTCTCGTAGATAAAAATGGCTGCATAGCCTCGTTCTAAAAATAGGATTGCTAGAATAGTATAAATAGGGTCTGTTTTGTGGCCAAACAGTAGCTAACCACTCAGAAGTCCCCCAGTAATTGGTTACTAGCTATTAAAGCATCTGGCTTATAGTTACTAATTAGTTATCCTATAAACTGAATTTTATTACACTGTCACCGGTTGACAGTATCTGTTACTGAATAGTGCTCAGTGCTACTATTGTCTGTTATCATCTGCTGAACTGTCTCGAAGTCATATATCTGTTTGAAGTTTACTACCAAAGCATAAAGTCTCTGTCATCAATAGCCACATCCAAGTCAAGCAATGTTTCATCTGTAGTACCTGTAATTCAAGTCACTGCACATTTTGAATTCTATTTCCCTGTCTCTATCCAGCTATTCTGCATCATCCTAATTCTGATTACCTCATTTGATTTGGTAATCATCATCTGCTCAAAAAGTTACCTATAGATTTTATACTTTCCAACATAGGTCTGTACACTCCCCTTCAAAAACCTAGAAGGACCTGTTGGTATTTGTCTGGACCGGAAATTCTAGAGGTAAGAGATTTTTACCACATCACAGTGCTCAATTCCCCAACCTATCTTGCCTTGCGAGAGATATTCTTGCCATACCAGGTGTGAACACTGTATACAGACTGCTGTTTGTGCAATCACCTGCTGACTGCTTCTCTCCATTAACTATAGGTTCTGCAG